>VDFB02166392.1:0-33858 GCA_007258455.2 Sequoia sempervirens | reverse complement strand
ATAGGTAGGTATAGAGAGAGGTGATACAGAGAGTAGAGAGAGATGTATAGAGATAAAAGGAGAGGGAGGGGAGATAGAGAAATGTAGAGAGGGAAGGAGGGAGGGAGGGAGATAGATATTAGAGAGGGAAGGAGAAAGAGATAGACATGTAGAGACGTAGTTCTTGAGCTCAAGGGAGAGAGTGTCAGATAAAGGGATGGAGATAGTGAGAGAGAGAGGGGTCTAGAGAATAAGAGATGAAAATGAGTGAGATAGAGAGAGAAAGATGAAATTTGACCTCCTGATTATTGAAATTTGACCTCTTGATTAATGAAATTTGACATGTTGATTATTGAAATTTGACTAAGTCTAAAATTTTTAAAAATCTTTCAAAAACTAGAATTTGCATTATAACTCCTACAGATCTGAAACCACTCTCAAACATCGTACCTATATACATGAAATATAACTTAAAGTATAAGAAAGTAAATGTCCATATGCAAATGTCAACTTATACTTAAATGTTTATTTCATGTATAGTTTCCCTGGCAGAGAAAGAGAAAATCAAAGAGTTTAGAGAAATGCATTCCAAAAGTCATGAATTACATTTGGTGAGCACCAAATTTGGCGCTCGCCAAATGAAGCAACCCATTTGGCGCACACCAAATTTGGCACTCGCCAAATAGGTTGCATTGGGAAGTACCAACCTAATGGGTTGGATTTTGCATTGGGCATCTAACCCAAAGGTTTGGACAACCCTTTCATGCAAAAGATGTGATTTTCTGAAAGAGTGCCAAATTTCCTCATATTTTTGTTTGTGCTCCCCGTCTCATTTGCACGTCTTTCAATGCAAGATTATAAAAATTCCATGATAGCGTTAACCTCTCTCTTAGCTATCTAAATATATAATTCTTTTTTCATTTTGATTTAGTTAAGGTTTTGATCCATAGCTTCTATTAGAAATGCCTTTGTTTTTGGTCAAAAACCAAGATGTGCTAGTTTTAGGATAGATTTTTACTCTTTCATCGAAACGCGAAACAAATTACATTTTTTGAAACTAGACTCCATTCTACACATGATGAAATTTTTTTTTCAATTTTTGATTAGTTTTCAAAAAAATTAAGGGGGGAGCACGCTCAAATTTTAGCTTTTCAGGATGTGTCCACTTTGAAAATTCATAAAATATTGTATATTCATTAAAAAAAATATCTGAAAGAAGGAGGATAAACTACATGGTGTTAGCTAATTTCTCACCATTGGGATTTTTGAAATTCTAAAAAAAAGTTAATCAAAAAGGGGGGAGCCCTCATGCACTATGCTATTTTTTTTATAAAAACAGGACCTATTCCACCCCTTTTTGAGACCCTTAATCTTCATTAATTTCAAAAAGAATTAGTAGCTTAGAAACTAGACTCGAAGCACTTCAACTTTTTTTCTTTCTACATCTTGAAATTTTGAGCGTAACTATCTTCATTTTCTTGTGCAAATTAGATTTTGCTGATTGTAGAAAAAACGTGGCATCTTAAGAGCCAAAATTGTGTCACAGATCCATGCACTTACCCATATGTCCTCTCTAATCAATTCTATACAAATGATGCAAGGAGTTAGATGAAAGAGAAAAAGACTACACAATATAAAGCACAATAAACATATAATAACTATTGATGATAACATCGTGCAAATCCCAAAAGCCTTGTAATAATTATCAACATGATAACATCCTATGATGAGAAAATAGTATATAACAAATGATATAAAAAATAATCATGTAAGTATATAAAGTATGAGTTGACCTTTTATTTTCCCCAAATTTTAAGGCAACATGTGCAATAATCTAGAATGATAAATCTTGTAAGCCTTGTGAACCATGTCATGCGAGAGATGAACATTGTTAGTATTCGTAGTGTAGGAAATTGTATACCCTTTACAATTTCACACTTTGTTTGGGTCCCTTAATTAATTGGGCTTAATTAAGCTTCTAATTTTCCAAATTATGCATTCTAAAGACTTATTATTCTCATTTTCCAAAAGGGAACCAACATTTAATTAATGTAATTAATATTTTAATCACCTTGGATCATGAGTGTCCTAGATTTTTAGGCGATATTTTTAAATATGTTTTTGGTGGTATTTTAATGATTCAAATTCAATATGCAATTAATGGTTTTTGGAATCTAATTTTTGAGAAATTAGATAAGCACCTATAAATACATAGTCCTTTTATCAATTCAAATCTAACACACTTTTTGAAGATTTCTTACATGAGCAAATATTATTGTCAAGAGCATTCAAGAGTAGATTTATTAATCATTTGTTGCATCATTCAAGGTTCTATCACCATGTTCAAGCTTATGTGTGTTCATGTCATCTTATGAAGGCTAATATGCATTGTTGATCCTAAAGCATCCAAGCATTTTCAAGTGTCCAAATCCATCAAGCAAAGCAAGATCAATTTCCTTAGAGTGACGTGTTTGTCTTCAATCCTCTAAGGGAAGCCATTGAAGGTTTAGTGAGTTGTAGCAAGCAAGTGTTCACTCATCATTTCCTTCTCCATTGTCATTATCTTTCTATCAAGGCTTAATTACCAAACATGGGATTTGACTAAGGCAAACCCCCATTCAAACAAAACAATATATTCCCTCTCTTTGTATGTTCAGATTACAAGTTGAAGAAGGATTGAAGATCTTGAAGAGCAATTTTACATTCTTGCATTTGTTACATTTATTTTTGTCAAGCCACACAAACTCAATTGCATATTTTATTTCTAATCTTTTGACAATGGGACTTGTGTTGTTATAGAAGTTAAGATCTTGCCTCAGAGGACTACCAAAAGAATTTTCAGAAGCCCTATCTAGGACCTATTCACCCTAGGGTGAACTTGTCCTTTAGAAGATCTCAAAATCAACTTTTGGTGATTGGTACATGTGTCCTTACCCTTCTTAGATCTACCTACAAACTTTGGTTTTAGTTTTTGTACTTTTAAAAATTTGTATTTCATGTTTTAGGTCTTATAGTGCATTTACTTTGAGCATTACATATCATTTCAATTTGGTTTAAGATCTATCCTATTGTCTTAAGGACTGAGATCCATTTTGATTGACTCACCATTGAGGTTGAAATTCAATCTTTACATCTTGTCATCTCTTTCCTAATAAAATTCCTTAGGGAAAGGAATAAATAAAGAGAATACCCCCTTATTCATTTAGGGCTCTTAAGAGAAAGTGTTAGTCTAATGTAGCATGGAAAGATCTGGCATGTTGGGGTGTGAAATAGGGCCTTTCCTAGCATTAACCCACCCACTCGGACGTGTTGGAACTATCTGTTTGGCCACACAATGGATGGAACAAAAGTTAGGAAACATTGCAACTTTTCATTGAATGCATCTTATGGTTTTTGGGGTAGCAAGAAAAAATTTCACCATGACCAAATGGATTGGAGATATGAAAAAATGAGGGATAGTATTATAAAGGGACCCTACATCTCTGTGTACCTTCAAATAGAACATTTGTAAGTGTCATGATTTCTGAGAAACATCTCATCAAAGTTCGTCACATTTTGGCATTTAGGACTCTTAATAGAAAGCACCGGTATAATATAGCCTGGAACAATCTGACATGTTGGGTTGCCAAATAGGACCTTTCCAAGCATAAACCTTCCCACTGGACATGTTGGCACTATCGGGTTTGGCCACACGATGGACAAAAAAAAAGTTACACAACATTGCAACTTTCATTGAATGCATTTGACGGTTTTGGGGCAGCAAGAAAAACTTTCACCATAGTCAAATGGATTGGAGATATGAAAAAATGAGAGAGGTTATTATAGAGGAACCCTACACCTCTATGTACCTTCATACATAGTGTTTGTAAGTACCACGGTTTCTGAGAAATAACTCATCAAAATTTATCATTTTTTGGCATTTAGGGCTCTTAAGAGAAAGCACCGATATGATGTATCCTGGAATGATTTGGCATGCTAAGGTGTGAGATAGGACCTTTAATAGCATAAAACTACCCACTCGGATGTGTTGACACTGCCAGTTTAGCTGCATAATGGATGGAACAAAAGCTACACAACATTTCAACTTTTCATTGAATGCATTTGATAGCTTTGGGGTAGCAAGAAAAACTTTCACCACGGCCAAATGGATTGGAGATGTGAAGCAATGAGAGAGGGTATTGTAGAGGGACACTACATTTTTGTTTACCTTCAAACAAAATGTTTGTAAGTACCACGGTTTTTGAGAAACAACTCGTCAAAGTTCATCACTTTTTGCCATTTAGGGCTCTTAAAAGAAAGCACCAATATGATGTAGCCTAGAACGAATCCGAAATGTTGGGGTCTGAAATAGGACCTTTCCTAGCATAAACCTACCCACTCGGACATGTTGGCACTTTCTATTTGGTCACACGATGGATGGAACAAAAGTTATGCAACATTACAAATTTTCATTTAATGCATTTGACGATTTTGGGGTAGCAAGAAAAACTTTCACCATGACTAAATGGATTGGAGATATGAAAAAATGAGAGAAGGTATTGTAGAGGGACCCTACACCTCTGTGCACCTCAAGACAAAAAAAATTTAAGTGCCAGGATTTCCAAGAAATTGCTCGTCAAAGTTCATCACTTTTTGGCATTTCAGGATCTTAAGAGAAAGCACTGGTACAATATAGCTTGGAACAATCCAACATGCTAGGGTGCAAAATATAACCTTTCATAGCATAAATCTTCCCACCTAGGCATGTTGGAACTGTCAGTTTGGCCACATGATGGACAAAACAAAAGTTACACAATGTTATAACTTTTAGTAAATGCATTTGACAATTTTGGGGCAACAAGAAAAACTTTCACCATGGCCAAATGGAATGGAAATATGAGAAAATGAGAGAGGGTATTATAGAGGGACCCTACACCTCCGTGCACCTTCAGAAACAATGTTTGTAAGTGTCGTGATTTTTGAGAAACAACTCATCAAAGTTTGTCACTTTTTGGCATTTAGGGATCTTAAGAGAAAGCACTAGTACAATATAGCCTGGAATAATCCAACATGTTGGGGTACAAAATAGGACCTTTCCTAGCATAAACCTATCCACCTCAATGTGTTGGCACTATTGGTTTGGTCGGATGATGGAGGGAACAAAAGTTACACAACATTGCAACTTTTCATTGAATGCATTTGACATTTTTTGCAACATTTGAAAACTTTCCGCCATGATCAAATGGATTGGAGTCTTGAAAAAGTGAGATTTTATTGTGGATTTATCCTATGTGACCCTGTAGTACAGTAAAACGTATGATATTCTCATCATCTAGTGGTTGGTAATTCGAATTTTAGTAAATAATATATAAAATTTCAATACATTATTGTTAACTTATTCATTATTGTCTTTGTTGCATTGCTCTCTGTAAACATAACTTTTAGATCCATGTTTGTTGGAAAATATTTGTCTTTATTACTTTTTTTTTTGATAAGGAGATGAATTTGACGTTGTAGCTAACTTTTTGTCACATGATAGCAAATTAGATTTAGAAATTAAAATTTGGATATGGGATAGATTCATATATACACTGTTTGAGGCTAAATAAATTATGAGAATATTTTAAACCATTTAAACTACCAATTTAAGAATTAAAAAATTATATAAATTGATCTCCATAAGGCCATACAAAATGTCATACAATTCCATCATGAGGGCACACAAAATATGATCAAAATGTGATACAATACCATCATGGTGGTGCACAAAATGTCATACAATGCCATGAGGCCAATTTATTGCCTCTCAATCTACAAAATACCATCGATACATATAGCCACACCAAAAATGTTATCTGTGTGCCATGTATAGGCATACAAAATATGTTCATTTATGAATATTGAACACTAATCTTGAAATAATGGGCCTCTTTTAGTTCGACTAATCGAACTTCAACCATTGTTAGGAGTCAGTGTCTTGTGTCATTCTGATCTCCTACACTCCTCAATATTTTGTACCTCAACTATACATACAAAATATAAAATTAGATACTATGCCAAAGTCAAAAAATATAAAAAATTATTTAAATTGATACATCTATTATAAACACACTTACAACATACTGGTAATCTGATTCTTCTTGCTTACGATGCTCAACATCATCAAGAGATGTTTGTCCTCGCACTGGGGTGTTTACATCCATCTATAACATAACAAAGACATATTTAGATCAATTATTTTTGATAGGTCTACTAATATCAATTCACACAACATAAACATTATTAATAAACACATATATTCATACTCATACTTGACTTGAGCTCATGGAGGATGAAATTGTTGCACTAACACCAACTTCCAAATTTTCTCTTATCCCAAGAGGTGTGTCTAATGAATTCATCAACTAAACAAAAAATAATAGAATAAACTCAAAAGTTCACAAATATATATAAACAACAAATTTGAAATTTGCAAAAACAAACTTAAATGTGTTATAGTATACCTGAGTAAATCCAATGTCGTAACCATCCATGGTAGCATCTGTAGTAGATGGTGATGCCATGCCCACCTATTCAATAAATTTTTTATTTTAAATTGTTAAACATTATTTTGAATAGAAAGTATTATTTTATTTTGATATATTAAACAAATTTTACCTTGGAGACAGATGCAACTATACAAGTTGTTGCAGGAATGATCGATGATGTACCAAACTCTAACATTACACCTTGAAATGCATAATGTTTGCATCAGTTTAATTTAATTCTATATAATTAAAAATCTATTTACATTTATAATTTTAAGTGTTTAATAGATAAAATGTTATAAATTCAAATCAACATACCAACGTTTGACCAGCATACACCTCATTCAACAACTCATTTTTCATCACCGCATCATTTGATGCACCACCCTGATGACCCCCACTACTCCCATGACATCTATAGTGACAATGAGAACACACATTGGAGGTGGAACCATCTACACCTTGTGCATCACTATCTCTCCCAAAGCATAGATTACAATAATTTGGGCATATATGAGAGCTAGGGGTACTAGAGCTAGATGGTTGAGTTGGTGCATCATCCTATGAGGCAAAAGATTGGGATATTTGTGGTCCATTCTCTATAATTGTGTTTTTCAAGCTAGCAACTACATGGAGAGTCTACACCTCCATACTCTCCGTTGCATGATAAACAGGTCTTTGTGCTAGTATCCTTCGACGTGCATGGCTTTCTACTCGACAAGTTCCTAGTCTATTTTTTGTATAGCCTTCATATCCACCTTGAAACACCCTCATATCAAAGTAATTAGGTATTTCATGAAGGATAAACTCATAGTATAGTTTTCTTAGAAAATATAATGGCACCTCATAATTATTACATGGAGGTTGGTCAAAGACCATCCACCACCTATCCTACAACCTATTTTTTATCTCCTCATGATTGCACCAATTTATTGGAAACCTCTTTGAATTTGGAGGAATAGGTTGATTGGTTCTAGGATCTGTAAAAGGAAGACATGCTATATTTGTTTATGTCTTTCTTTTTCACAGCATCATAGGATAATTTTGTTGCATAATATTGACGACATGAATCTCTATATGTTTTAAATTAGTTTATTTGATTTATGGCGGTGTCAACATTCGTCAACATGGCTTCCAATGTTGAGGCAAGGGACTGGTGATGCTCGTTTGATATTGAACCCATCAATTTTGAAACTAATTCATGAATTACAATTTTTTTTGCTCTAGGTGCCCTAACAAATCCTCTTGGATTCATCTAGGGTTTGTTGGAAGGGTAGGAGGAAGGTCATACATCCTAAGGTTTTCCTCAATTAATTCATCATTTAAATTTTCTTATGGCTCATGCTTTACATGATCTATTATATAATTAAAGAAAACATGAAATTGCTCAAAAATAGTCCATTTTTCCTAATGCAAAAAAAATCACTTACCTCTTCTCCAATGTGGCATTGTGAAGCAAGGTTGCAAAGGCCAAAGCATGTTCATGTTATGCAAAGATGAGGGAAGGAAAATAGTTGTAGAAAACGCGGGCCATGGGTGATCAAAATGGACATCCTTTTTCTCTTTATAACTTTATTTAGCAAAACATGTACACATTTTTCTCAATAAAAATGTGTACGCATTTTGATTACATAAAAACATGTATGTGTTATGTTTTGATAATAATGTGTACGTGTTTTATTTTCATAATAACACATGTGCATTAATTGAATTTCTTCAAAATGCGAGCACATTTTGCTCATTTTTGGGTGATTGGCCCTTTTTTGTGCTCCATCTTGGTGCACGTGCCCATATGATGCTTTGTAGAAAATATTAAGGATACATATTGAATGCTCTTTCTTAATTTTTAAATATGTGAACATGAATTAAGATTTATCTTTAAATACAATTCTAAAAAATGCAAATGAAACATTTCATACTTAAAGTCAATACACCATAATCACTTATAAAATTCAACTCTAATAGTGCAAATGAAAAATTTCATATTCACTTATAAAATACAACTCAAAAAATACAATCATGCAAAAATTTCATGTCATGGTAACTTCATTGAATGTCCAAAGGTTTCTCTAAACTATAATTTTCTATTGAATACTAGGCAAGTGCAAATAGAAGTCTCATCCAAGGACCTTCAATCAAAGGTCCTCTATATGAAGGGTCATGATGGTTTTAATTAATTGTACAAACCTTGCTTTGAAATATGAGTTTTTGTCTAAAACTAGGCAAGCACAAGTAGAACATTTAAAAATGGGAAAATAGTCCTTCATTTGAACTTTATTTACTCATGGAAAACATTGTACTTTTGCATCAAGGACCTTCATTTGAAGCTGTACACCAATTTTTGCATTCTAAGGCTCATTTTTGTGCCCCATACCACATGTGGGACACTGCACGTTTATTCTTCCACCCTAAAAGAAGGTTGGATGTGAGGGGGGAGAGATGTACTATGTAAAGAACTAGAAGAATTAATTTAGTACTAATAGGTTTCAAGAATCTCATGATCAAGTGGTGCACTATTCAATAAATTGTGAAGTCAAATCCTAAGGGTGTGTACAAGTGGATAGATTCACCAAAATGAAAAGGAAAATAAACCTTTCTAAATAGGATCGTACAATAAATAAATTAAATATCAATAATCCATACATATTCCAAGATACAAAGTTGGGACTAAAATTATCCAAATATAAAATTGAAATATAATATATAATTTATAATTTAAATAATTAAATGAAGGTGCGTACTTGGAATCCAAATAATGGAATGTACTATACAAGATGTTTTAGAATGATTTGTCATTGTGCAAAAAAATTAAGACTTATTAGATGAAGACCTTGAAATCTATAAAATAATAATATGTCTATCTCATTCACTTTTGTAATTGTGGGGGTGATTTGTGTGATTGTAAATATGAATCTTACAAGCAGATTTGGAATCTAGTTTACAAATATGAATTGATTGATTATTGGTGCAGGGGCATCCATTTGGGTACATTTGTTGTCATTTGGTAAATGTGTTGGTTTTGGGTTGATTTAGATTGTTTTGTGCCAATAAGGTCATTTTGGAGCATTTTGGACCATTTGGGGGCATGTAGGTTCATTTTGATGGTTAGATGCAAAAGTTGAAAAAAGTTGTCATTATTGTCACCCAAAAGTGCATACACTTTTGCAATGTTGGTTTTCAATAGTTAGAAAATAGTTTGGGCATTGTGAATGGATGGAATGGGATGTAAAAGACATACTCTCACGTGAACCAAGAGGGGAGAGGAGATTTGAATGAAAATAACTTAGTTTTGCACGTTTTCCTATGTGTTTCCTATGTAAAATAGACTATACAATCTTCATTGTATGACCTTGTACAGATTGGTATGAACCTGCAATAGAATGGAGAAGTTGAAGAAATGTTTATTCTTTCAAATGTTTTTTGTTTCATGAATTTTCATTACATTTTGTAGAAGTTATAGCAAAAACAATGCAAAAAATAGTGAATTTTCTAGAAAAAAAAAGAAAGTATTTGCTTGGTACGGTTTTGTACGGCCGGCTATAGGATCTCAAAGTGGATGGCCATGTAGAGCTCTGTCTTAAGATTCTAATGTTTTTTATTTGGTTGAATTTCATGCTAAAATGAGCAAGTTATGAGGAAGTTAGTGCACATGGGTAAATGACAGAACTAGGGTTTCCAATTTTGAGAAAAAAATCCATTTCTCTTGATTGGCATGGTGGAAAATGCTGAAAATCTCAAGAAATTTTTTTTTTATGTCCTTTAAAGGTTTCCTAAGTCTTGGCTTGATAACTTATGGCCATGAGAAGTTAAGAGTGACAGTCATAAGGAAAACCCCTGTCAAAAGGGAATTAAACCCTACTCTCTTTGAGGCTTTTATGGAAATGCTATGGTTTGGAGTTAGTTACTACCAAGAATGGTTAGAGTGAAGTCTTTAGAGTGTGGTTAAGAATAAAGGGCCTAAGAATGAAAAGGAAAAATGAACTTTAATTCCTTTGGTTGGTTTGAGCCTATCAACTAAGCTTGTAGGGTTGCTTATTTCTTGTCACAAGTGAAAATATCATAGAATCTTGTGTAGAAAGTTATAGAAATCATATTTTCATTGTTCTTGAGATTACAATGTGTTTGCCATAGCTTTCTATGCATCAATTCTGTTAATTAGTTATGGTTCACCTCAATGTCTTCAACTTGAATCTATAGATGGGTGATGTCTAGGGACATCAGTCAGGAGTTTGTCAGATTCATTCTCTTTTGATCAAACCTCAAAGATTCAAATTTAATGTATTTTCAAAATAATAAAAACAATAAACAATCATATGTAAATACGTAAATATCGATGCAAGTAGATAATACTTTGTAATAAATATAAAAAATATATCTTGCATGCTCTCTCTTAATTTTTAAATAAACAAACATAAATTAAGATTTATCTTTAAACAAAATTCTATAAAATAAATCAACACATCGAAATCACTTTAAAACATTGATTCAAACCCAAATTTATATTTTAAAACAATTAAAATCACTTTAATAAATTGCAAAAAACTAAACTAATTTAATATAAACAGATTCAAATAATATACAAACTTTTACTTTAAAAAAATACCATTTATACACTTATAAAACCAACCATATCAAAGTTAGCCCAAAAGGAAGGGAAAAAGTGAGCATAAAATTGTCCCATTACAATTGTATGCATTATAATAATTTCACAAATTTGGCGACTCGTCCAACAAGGGGTCAATTATAGAAGAATGTCCCTCGTATTTAAGGGCACCATACAAACAAACATAAAGGGTCGGAATGGGAATATGTGGGGGTGTTCAGAATATGTCTTGTCTTACCGTTATAATATGGGAGGGGGGGCAACATTTTTCTAGTTTAGGGAAGTGGGATAAATCCATAATACCATTAAATACCAAATACTATTTTATTATTATTATATATATTCTGTTTCAGTCACGGGCATAGCGGTGGTAAACATGATGGAGATTTTGACTAGCATAAAAGAGATTGAAAGCCCAAGCAACTTCCAAGTCAATGTTCAAAGTTCCCCCAAAAAAAAGAAAAAAATGTTACTGGTCAAAGAAAGTAAAAGTTGTCATGTAACTTTAGGCATATAAAACTGAATAATTAATTAAATAATTAATTAACCAAAACCTCGAGACATGCGAGGGGAATACAATAAATCCAATCAATGGTGGAAAAATATAAAATTAAATGACAAAAAGTGAGGATATTCATGTGCACCTCGAAACGCTACGGGCATTCGCGGGTTCGGACGACCGGTAGACCGGCAGTGTGCATCGCACGGCGTACGGCCACCCCCATTTCCGGCGCCTTGTCGGCCGTGAAAGCGATACAAGTCGTCGTTAATCTGCCACGTGGGATGTGTTGTTGGGTGACAGTGAGTTGTGTCCCCTCAGCTAAATCCATTCACAAAGACTGCCGTTACAAATACCGGCATTGCCGTTCGCTTTTAGTATTATTTTAATCCCAACAATTGTACCGTGTGGGCCCGGGGTGTGGAACCTAGGCTAGTTAACTAACCCCAGGGTTAGTTCGTGGAGTTAGCGGCAAGTTGCCATGAGCGCTAACCAGACAACGTTGAGAGTATCCGCGCCACCTTTTTTTAGTGGTAATAATACATACGTGCGGTCAATAGCCCTCTGTTTACGTTTCTCATTTTAATAAAAAGAAAAGTTTAATTATTCTAACAAGCGACTATTTTTTTTTTGGTTTGTTTTGTTGTTTTGTGGATAAAGATTAATGGGGAATAGAGTTCAGATTCGTGCCTGCCAATGCCATTCTCTGTAAACAATTTGGCAGTGATGACAAACAAAAAGTATCCGTTTGGACATTTGCAGTATCGAAACTTACGCAGGGCGAGAAAAACATTCATGGAAGAAGATCAGTGATTATCATGGGAATTGGGGGGTCTCATGTGAGCTGCTTTTAAATAATGGCGAGAGTTGCAGTTTTCGCCCTTGTGTAGTCACCCAAGAGACCGAGGCAATAAGTGGTGGGGATCTTGGTAAGCGTTTTAGTTATTTTGATATGGGAGAACAGGTTTTATGTTGAAATATTGAGAGTCAAGGATTGGGGGTATTCATCGGACCATTTTATTAATGGCATGATCGTGGTCTTATGTCTTGCAGTGTTGGAGTCTTTGTAGCCGTTTTAGTTATTTTGATATGGGAGAACAAGTCCTATGCTAAAATTTTGAGAGTCAAGTATTGGGGTATTCATTCAACTATTTCATTAATGCAGGAATGATCATGGTCTCATGTCTTGCAATGTTGGGGTCTTGGTTATCGTTTTAGTCATTTTGATATGGGAGAACGAGTCTTATGTTGAAATATTGAGTCAAGGACTGAGAAGTATTCATTCAACTATGTCATTAATGTCATGATCATGGCTTCATGTCTTATAATGTTGGGGTCTTGCATTTAGCAAGGCTTCAACTTTGGTGGACTCATTCATAATTAGTCAACTTCACTAATAAATTAAGGGTCTCTTGACTAGCTTTTACTTCTCACAAGACTGTGATTTATATTTTTTTAATCATACCACTAGTCCATACTTTAAAAAAAAATCTCAAATATTTTATAATTTCCTTTGATTTTTTGACATTAGATTGACAATCCACTAGAATGTGAAAGATAATTTCTTAGGTGAAAGCTAAACTCATAGAGATTCATCTTAGAAATTTTTTTGTCATAACCTTTTTAGTTTTTTTATTTGAATCATCTAATTTTCATGTAATTTAAGACATTTTTATGCTTTTGACTCAGAGCTATGAACTAGTGAGGTCACAAACATAAGCCATCATCCCCAATATAAACATTCAACAATAACAGTGCCCCAGTGGGGTTTGAACCTTGATGGAAAGAACAACAACACCACAACTTAATCATCCCACAATGCCACTATTGGCAATAATATATTTCTTTACTCACATTTTTGAATTTATATTCTCTTTCCTCTTTCCTAATTATTGAACTTGTGTCTATATGTATATTATAAGCCTTCCTTATTGTCAATTTTTTCTCTAGTCAATTTATGTCACTTTTCACTTTGCATGCATGTCTTTAGTGATTGGACTTAGTACTTAATTGGTCACTTTTAACATAGTTGTTGACCCAAAACTTGAATCTAACTCTCTATTATGCCTATCATCTAGTTGAAAACACTCACGATCCAATTCTCGAAGTTGTAGTCACCCTAGATTGGATCACATTAGGGGTTTTATCCCTTAGGCTAAATCATGACCTTGGCATTGTCTCTTTATTTCAAATTTAAATTTAATCTTTTCATATGTCAACTCTTTCAAAATTTGATCATTATATATTGTTGATGTACCAAAATTTTCAAATTGTGTGTCTATGGCTTGTATTAAAAGGTATCACCCTAGTTCATTCTATTAATTAGATATCAAGAGAGCTTTAATCAAAAGTTAGTATTGTTGAACACCTGGAATATTGAGAGGGGGGTGAATCAGTATTCTTTTAAACCAATTAAACATTTAAACATTCATTCCACATAGCATATTCAATTTGCAATAGGAAAGGAAAGTACGAAAGCAAGCAAAAAAGCACATAACACATGAACACCATATTTTTACGTGGAAAACCCAAAATGGGAAAAAGCTACGGTGAGGATTAGCACACAATATATTATAACCAGTTATAGTATATTACATAAGTGCTCACTGTAGGTGGACTCAATGTCCAAGCGAACTCACTGCCCATTGAAAGAAGAAAAGATAGAAGATATTGTGGCACACAACCAAGTCTGAACTATTACAATTGTATCTAACATATGCATGAATTACAGTTCCATTGAAGTTCAAAATACAGACTTCACACATGCTTCATGTTGATCTGCACTAACACTATACTTTTCTCTACATTTGCCTTGTACTCACACAATTCACATCAAATGCACATTGCATCACTTCTCTATCTCCAAAACACCAAAAAAGAACTTATATATGGATCCGCTTTACCCATAAACACTTACAACATCAATTAGGTTGGCCTAATTAGATGTATCATACAACTCATACCTTGTCGGCTCAACATAAATTCATACACGCTTCATGCCAAGATTCAAAACATATAAAAAATAAAAATAGGTTGACATGGACCCAAAATAACACCCACATAATAGATCAATACATATTCAAAATCTGCAATACACAAAACTTATTAGGTTGACACCAAAAATGACCTAATAACAATTTTTTCCTACTGTACATCCACAATCAGACACACTCTACTAACACGGTCTGTCAACATCTCCACAAATCCGCATAAGTAGATCCCAATTTGTAGAGAAGTGTGAATTCACCAAAACATATGCCCTGAACTAGAAAACACCTATTATTGCCAGACCGATATACTCTTACTCATGTAACTTCAACACCAGGAGCCAAAACAATATGAAATTCTAGAATTAGGTTCCTCTATCATCCAAAAAAATTATATCAAAATTCCAAAGCAAGATCTTATATAGTGGACCAGTGAGGACCCAAAACTAGATGTCCTATATGTATAGAATACCTGTATTGACATTTAGTCAATTTTCATGTCAACTGCCTTCACCTGATCAAACCTTCTTGCAAATGCCCACTGGATTAACATCTCAAAACATGCTCAAGCTATACACACTGATCTGTACAACAATCTTCATACCAAAATACAATGTTGACAACAATGAAAAAACTTAACTGCATAACTATACAACTTGTGCTCATCCCACATGCTCATGTTGCCAACAAATGCATCAATGACAAACTCCTTATTATTCCAAAAATCTCCCCCTTTTTCATTGATGGCAACATTCCTCAATTTTCTCCAAAACTATTCTCCAATATTAGTCTCCCCCTTTGACATCAAGGGTAAAGGGTGTATTTAACAATCTTCTCATATACTGGATCTCCCCTTGACAGATATGTACATATATATACAAGCTAAAAACTTAACTGACTCCTTTTAAGAGTGCACTATCCAACAAAAAATTGTATTGGAAATTTGTCTTATACCTTCTGCATATGTACATAGAAATCTAAAACAATAACTGAAATGCATGTAAAAAAGAAAGAAATGTATTCACCCAGAGCAAGAGTTTAACTCTTGCAACTTTTCAAGATGGGCTTGCCATTCTTGTTTTCCTACTTCCCAAATGTTCTTGGCTATCCCAAGCATTCTGCTATGTGTCTCAAACTCCATTAAGATTTCTTCACCTTCATCTAGAGTGACGGGTACCGTATTTAGCTTTAAAGTTTTATCTACACTCAACAAGGCACTGGAAACAGATATGAACTTCACGTTCACTAGATCCCTGAGATTACCAAACTGCATTATGATCTTTTCTTTTTGAGCTTGCAGTTGGAAGTAATGCTCATGTAAATTATCAATTGTTGACCTTGTACTTCAATCCAAATCATGTTCCAGATCATAGGCACTGGAAGCTTTATCAATCTGGGACTCAATTGAGTCCATCTCATCTCTTATGCTTTTAGTAGATCTAGGACATTTTGAATGCAAAACTAAAACAAAATTGTGGCTTCTGCCACACAAGCTTGTGCACCCTTAAGATTTTGTTGAAATTTTTTGTGTGCACTGGCACACTTCTCCATTACATATAGCAATCTTTTCTCATCCACCTTCTTCTCTAACTCTTTTTCTATCTTCCCCTTCAACCTAGTAGCATACTCTTTAAAATAATCAAGCAAAAAATTTAGATTTTCCATACCGAAGAGGGAGTTGTCAATGACAACACTAGGTATGGCTTCATGCAAAACATTTACAAAGTCATCTATCATTTCTTCACTCTTCTGATGTATCTCTATGATTTCTTTTCGAGCAGATGTGTGGAATACATCACCTAATTGAATCTTATGAAGAGAAAAATCGTGTTCATGTCCACATGCCCCTATTGAATAGGAAGTTGTAATAGCAGGGCTGACACTACAGGCTAGAACTTAAAAGCTACATGCTCAAAAAAATCTTTAAAGAATCTCCAGAGGAATTGGAGGATTCACTAGTATCCTTCACATTCTCCTCAGTAGCCTTCTTCTTCAAATCCTTTTCTTTATCACTAGTATCAACCGTAGTCTCCATTTCCTTCTCCTCATTCCCAAATGCATTCCCATCCTCCTGTCCATTATTTTTCTCTACATCATCTTCACTAGTAGCTTGTTCTTTTTTATTTGGAGTGATTGTCTCTGGTTGGCCTTGAATGTTCTCAACATATATTTCAAATACTAGAGGAGGAGTTTGATGATATGTGAAAGTATCCTCCTTTGCAATGTCTTCTCTGGTAGCTCCATCTTCTTCAACATTCTCCTGCAATATTTTCTTCTACAATTTCTTCCACTTCTAGAAGACTATCATCCCCATCCTTTTGCACATCTTCTTCTATAGCAGCATGCTCATGTTGAGCTTCTTCTTCAATGTTTACATCCGGAGCAAGCTTCTACACTTGCATTTCTTCTTTGCTCTTTGGGGCCATACCCAATCTCTTCAATCTAACTCAATAACTTTCTCTACTATCTCTTTTTGGAGCCTTTCGTGATAATTTTGACCTCTACTCATGAGGGTAGTCACCCTTTGCTTAGTTTTAAACTCCTTGCTATATAATTTAGCCAATGTGGCTTTATTATTTTCAGAGAGAGATCCACCAATCTTTTCCAAAGAAAAATATATTTTATCTTAGCTTCTTCCTCTATAGCCTCTTTCCTCCTTACAAGTAACTACATTCTGTAAATCTTTAGGAAACTACTTCTCAATATTTTGCATATTAACTTCAAGAGCAATAATGTATTTGACAAATGCTTCTATAATGGTGGCATTGTCAACCTCATCAACATCACTGTATAGTATAGAGGTTTCCTCTAACATATCATGTTGCACAATACCATTAAATAAAGCATCTAACTTCAAGGGAAGTTATGAGTCCTTACCGAAGGATTCTTCTTTTTCTTTCTCTTATCTTTCAGTTTCTTTTCCTTTTTGTTGGACTCTACTTTCTTTTCTCTCATTTGTGCACTCTATATCCTTCTTTCTCTTTCTCTTTCTCAACCTCTACTTCACTATATGTATCAATATCATCAAACCTTACCTTCTTTGCACTAGCTTCACCTTGTGAATCTTTTGATTTTATTTTCTAGATCAATGGTTTTGTATCTTCTTCTTCTTCCTCATCATCCACATTAACCCCCAGGTATTGTTCCCTTGTGGCCTTTGTCTTCACTCTCCCTCTTGTAGGGCCAAATTTTTGTGTTGCTGGAGAAGCCTTTTCCTTTTTAGGCCTCTTTTGTTGTTTAACCAAAGAATTCTTCTCCTTTGTAGGTTCTTTTCTCTTCTCCCTTGTAGTAGTCTTAGTCCTAGAGGACTTGGGGGCAGCCAAAGGAGTGATAGTTGTTCTACTAAATCTCCTGACATTGGATGATCCTCCTAGACGAGGCTTTTTCTTTCTCCACCTATTCTTTAGTGAGGTACATTTCCTTTGCAAGTGTTGCAGTCATCTTGTCAATGATCTTCTTTATCTGTGATTTCCTTTGATCTTGAGATGCACTTCCATCAACTTCTCTTCATATGTACCATACCTCTCTTTAGAGGTGTCTCTTGGCTTGTTCAACATAAATTCCACTGAGTTGGTGATTTCATCCTCTATGATTTCATATCCCATCTCTAGGATCCATACAATCCTAGGCTCAATAGCTTGTATGATGCAACATCATTGATGTGTAATTCATTATCGGGTTCCTAATGTCCTTGATGGTCAAGGATCTCTTGTCATATGTTACACCTATTCTCTCCATGACAACCTCATTCTTCACAGACTTAAGTACCCAAATTGGTATGGTTGAGCATAAAGCAGTGACAAACCTAATAGATTATTTGTTTATCAGATGTGGAATATCCAACTAGAGGAACTTATCATGAATGTGGCTCAAGTTTTATCTCACCCACTCATCTGCATAGAAAAATATGGAAAACCTATTCTAGACATCAAGATTCTTCTCTGCCAAACTAAAAATTATCTCTGATGATCTCTTTTTACCACACATCACTCAATTTTGTATAATTATACTCTTCCAATTTGATGTGAATGTGCATTCCCTAACATCTTTTATGTGCAAAACTCCATACGAGATGTGCGAAAATACACCAAACGAATCATCCGCCATTGATTTTTCAGGATGTCATTTGAATTTAGGGTGAGGATGCTTTATAACCTCTACCACTTGTGGAGTATACATATTTGGAGCAAATTGAAAATTCTTTCTGAAACTTGGGCAAATGGGAACTGTAAATACCTTTTGGAAGACTTTCTAGCTAGGGTTTCACTTGCACCAGATTTCAATCGCTTCAACCACTCTGCTTTGGTCTTCATATTCTCTTCACTTCTTGAATACTCGTTTGTAAATGATTTTTTATTAAGTGTAATCACTTATAAACCTTCTGTCATGACCTAATTTTGCATTGAATTCTTTAGTTGGTAAAGTTTTCAAACCCTAATCATATGCACAATCAACTTCAATTGCTCCACAAACTTCCACAGCATGATGTTTTCCATCGATTATTTCTCTAATAGATCAAGAACATTTACCCACATCTCATATCCACATGTTGAATCATCAACATTAGTTCTTTGGCAAGGGATGAAATATTTTCCATTAAGGCTCCCCTAATCCAACGCTCTCTTCTTATTTTTTGAAGGAAACATTTGTATCAGATATTGGTACAGACTCAGCCTTGACCTTTGTCTCTTCCTTCTTTTTCCAAATCTTGTCCATCTCTTTCTTCATTTCTACTAGATCAACCTTTTTCACTGGATCTTCTTTACCGGTTTATCCTTCTTTACATTCTTGCTTCTGCAAAACTTAGAGATATGTCCAGGCTTGCTGTGATTATAGCATGACATTCTTTTGAATAAGGTTGCTTCCATTCATTCTATATCTACATTGATTAGCTTTATGCCCAAATCTATTGCATGCATAGCAGTAGTCGGGTATGTGTAGGATCATGATGGGCCAAAAAGTGGTGATGTGAAAAAAGTTGTGTTTTGCATTGACCAAAAAATGCGAAAATCCTGAGTTGACTTTTTTCTGGCTTAGGTGTTAGTACATTGCTCCAAAGCAATGCCCAAGGAAAGAATTACAAATCAGATATCTGATTTGAATTGGGTATAAATAGATATAAGTGACCTTTCAAAATCATTTGAAGCATTTTAAACAGTTGAGACTGCGCAGTGAGAGCGACGTTTTGGATATCAGATATCCGATTTGAGCAGATATCCAATTTCTAGGGTAAGTTTTTGTTGTTTTTTTGGTTTTAATCGATTTTTCTATTAGTTTTATATTATTTTAAGTAGTTTTTTATGGATTTTTATTAAAAAGTAGGGTTTTTATGGATTTTTATTAAAAAGTAGGGCTTTTATGGATTTTTATTAAAAACTAGAGTTTATAATGGATTTTTATTGAAAACTAGAGTTTATACTGGATTTTTATTAAAAAACTAATGCTTTTTATGGATTTTTATTAAAAACTAGAGTTTGTTATGGATTTTTGTTAAAAAGTAGGGTTTTTTTTTAATTTTTATTAAAAACTAGGGTTTTTTACAATAATTTCATTTATATTGTGTAATTTCAATTAGATTAAATAGTTTTTAACTTTAATCAAGTATTATGACTGAGAATGAAAAAGCACAAATGCCAAATGCTCCACCACCTCCACGCCCATCAATTGAAGACTTAATTGGTGAAAAATTGGAGGAATTGAGGGGCATTTGTGATGTTTATAAGACAATCCCTTGATTATCCCAAATGACAAACACATTGAAGGAAATAATTAAAAATATAGAAACCCTCTCCAGCCAGCATAATGCCTTTCTTTCGTGGCGAGAAACCATGAGGGAGTATTACTCCTGTGGATTATCTTATGAAGATGTGAAAGATCTCCAAATAACAAAATCCCAAATAGCCTCTTTATTTGTTAACCCCCACACCAGTTTGCCAGTTAATGTTAATAAACCAAAACTTTCTATAAAATGGTGCACAAATAAGGACATTGTAGATAACTTTTGGGATCATTGGTGTATGGTTTTTGATAAACCACCCAACAACAATAGTGATATACCATTTTACTTTATTAAAAAATTATGCATTGAGTTTGTGTTACGACATCATGTTAATTACTTTGGCATTAAACCCTTCCAGGGCGTCAGTGGAGGTATGCCCCAGGATAGACCATGGGCAGTTAGAGTAGTCCAGTGCCCATATGTTCCCCCTCCTCCCCTTCCTCTGCCACCTCCAGTACATCATCCAGATATTATCGAGGATGCAGCCACACATACTATTCAGGCTATTCACTCTTTGAGTGGTCTTTTGGTTTCCCATACTTCTATAGTAGTTCAACCACATTCTAGTGATGTTGGTAATGGACTGAGTGTTGTTGCATCATCCTCCTCAGGTCCACATATTTTTGTGCCACATACTTGCACTACGTGCCACCATATATGCTTGGGTCCTCTTGTACAACCCGTTGAGCATCCCTTGGACACTTCTGACTATGACCTCCATGATGTGGACATTATAGGAGATTAGACACAAGGGAGTGTAGTGCACCCTACAGAGTCATCTCCTGCTAGAGAGGGGGACGTTGGAATAGTTACACATGTAAGATTTAAGTTGTAAATTCATAACTTTCATTTGCTTTTAAATGAATATTAATAAGAGATAGTATCAAGTACTAATATTTATTTACATGGTCTATTTAACAGTTGATTTTTGAGGAGGAGCTCACACAGGTGACTGATAGCACCCTTAGGGCCATTTCATTTGGCCTCGACATGCACATAGTATATATTTTCTCACTCACTTGTTTACATTTTTTTATTATATTCTTTTTTTTCATTTGAATTGTCATTAATGAAATTATATATTAACTTATATATTTATCTTATTTTCCTCTTGTAGGAAACACCTAGTGCAAGCGAGGTGCAACGCTGTCTAGACTATGGAGGCACAATGTTAGATAAGGGAAAGGTAATTGAACTCAAATTCGATTGAATTAAGATTTTTAAGATCTTATATTGATTATACATACATCGACATAGATTGGTAGTTTCATATGTACTTGTCATTTTTATGTACAGGTAGTTATGAGCTATACATTGTTGTTGACAAGTGTCACAACGCTTGAAGAAGTAGGTATTGGAACACCTCAAGAAGTAGGTGTTGAAACACCTCAAGGAAGAGGTGTCGAAACACCTGAAGGAGATAAAGAAAAAGAGATGCCTAAAGAGGTATATGTTTATTTTATTTTTTGTTTGGTAAATATGTTCCTATTACCGACAATTGTATGCTAACTTGGATCAATTTTATGTTTTTGTTCACATATATAGATTGACATTTCAAATTTTGGTTTGGTTGGTTCTTTGAGAGGGGCATATTCTAGGAATCCTGAACCTTTGAAGAGACGTATATTTTAGGTAATCAAGATTTTAATTTTAGAGTTCAATTATAATTCAATGTATATTGATTTTGATGTTAATTATTCAATTTTAAATTATTTAGTATAACTAATATCAATTGTGGTTTGAATTTTGCTTGTGCAACTACCTTCAGAGCCAAAGAGTGCTTCAAAGAGGCTCCATTTTGATGATCCACCAGTAGTTTAGGATGAGATAGACATTTTGGCATGTAAATTTTGAATAGATATCGAGATGGCATATGCCACATTTTGTAAAACTTTGTTGAGTTGGTGTTGATGCCATTTTTGTATATGGACATACACTTGATTATTGGATAATTTGATATATAGAAGTTGACAATCAAAATTTAATTTGTTCCTCGTGTGCATGATTAAGCTCTTTGAAAATTTAATCTTGAGCAATGGTTAAATATCAATGTACAATAGCATAAAAAATAATGGTTATATTATGTGGTTTATATTCATATTGTTGATTACATTGCATTGCACATCTTTCAAACTCAAAGCATTACTTCACATTGAATAACTAATAACTAGGAGCAACTATCAATTGCATTTGCTTGTCATGGAATTCTATGAGACCACATTTCTTTGAGGCATTTTTTCAAATAGTTCACTGCCTTATCTATGCTACCACATTTTTCATACATGTCTACCAAAGCTTTTTATCAAACATTTTGAACACTGGCTTGTTGCTATGGCTAAAAGCCTAAAACAAGTGCTTTCAAACAAGCTATGGATGCTTGGAAAAATTCTATCAAAGCATAATAGTAAGCAATAGCATAGAAAAGGCAATGAATTGTTTGAAAAAATGCCTCAAAGAAATGAGGTCTCACAGTGATGGAATGCCATGACAATCAAAAGCAATTTTGATTCTCATGGCATTCCATCACCATGAGACCTCATTTCTTTGAGTGAATTTTTCAAATAGTTGACTTCCTTGTTGATTGTCATGGCATTCCATCACCATGAGACCTCATTTCATTGAGGCATTTTTTTAAATGGTTCACTACCTTGTCTATGCTACCACATTTTTCATACATGTCTATTAAAGCATTCTATCAAACATTTAATTGCCTTGCTTCTATGGCTAAAATCCCAAACAAAGTGCTTTCGAGCAAGCTATGGATGCTTGGAAAGAATCTAACAAAGCATAATAGTAAGCAATAACATAGACAAGGCAATTAACTATTTAAAAAAAATTCCTCAAAGAAATGTGGTCTCATGGTGATGGAATGCCATGACAAGAAAATTGCTATAGATTTTCATGGCATTCCATCACCATGAGACCACATTTTTATGAGGCATTTTTTCAAACAGTTCACTGCCTTGTATATGCTACCACATTTTTCATACGTCTACCAAAGCATTCTATCAAATAGTTCACTGCCTTGTTGCTATGGCTAAAAGCCTAAAACAAGTGCTTTCAAACAAGCTATATGGATGATTCAAAAATGGTGCAAGAGCACCTTGGAAAAAAGGACTAGTTGATGGTTATTTGATGCAACCAAGGATGAAAAACCACTCACTTTCACAATACAAGGGATTCCTAAACACCTTTCTCAAATTAACTCTCAGATCTCTTTAACAACTCTTGCAACTAATCATCATTTTAGACACCCATTTTAGTCCCCTTCAACATACTTCCAACTCACATAGGACTCCTTTGGAACAACTTTCATAAATCATGCAAACTACGCTGCTCAACCTAGCCAAATATGCCAAATTTCCAAAGCAACCACCCTTGGAACACTTCAAAAACCCTAAAAATTGTTGGGGAAGCACTCAACAGATGAAAAAACCTCAAATTTTCCCATTTATCATCTAGAAATTTCCCTCTAAGACCCTATTCCACAAAACCCTCAAATTGCTCAAATTTGGCAAGGGTTTATTGAAAATCCTACTTGCAAACCTCCCCAGACTTTACCACCAACTCCAACACCCTTGAATAACCTTGAAAAATCTTAAAATAACAAGAAAAGTGACTTCCCTCAAACAATTCTCACTTTTACCCTCTCTAACCTCACTTTTTCATGCAAAAACACCCCAAATGCCATCTAGGGCATCACCATAAATCATAATGTTGACCTCCCCTGCACAAGAAACAATGAAAACATGTTTATCTATCCTAACTAAGCCTATCCACCGAGTTACAACATCATACAGTGGGTGGAAGACTTAAAAATCCATTTTAAATGCACTCAAACCCTTCGAACAGGGCTCACAAACCGACCTCCAGTAAAATGCCTCTTAAATGCACAAAAATGAATGAAATTACTTCAAACCAAGTTTTTAAAGAATTTAACTCTACTAAACACCAGTTTCCGTTAAAAATAAAGCAACAAGCTATGGTCTCATGACTTTTTTTTCACACGAAAATAAGTGTTGCAGTTCGGTTGGAGGCTAAAAACTACTTGTAAGGACATAAATAAATCTTCTTCTACAACTCGAATGACTAAAACAAATTTTCCATAACATCCAAATGCATACGTTTAGGTTAGGTATCATCCCCTTTTGCACCCAAATAGGTCGAAGCAGTCTGAGCTACATTTAACCGGTGAAATCCCTTAAGAGTCCAAAGTGCAAAAGGGCAGCAATCTTTGACAGATTGTTACTCGTAAACCGTGATTCCTAAATTTTTTTTTTTTGAGGCTACGAGATCATGTTGGGCCCCTCTACAATAACCTCTCTCATTTTTTGTTATCTCAAAGGCATTTTCCCATGGTGATGAGTTTTCAATTGAGGGAAAAGTTGTCAAATACAAGCAGTGTAAAGTTGTAAAGTGGTGCAACTTTCATTCTGCAACTCGTACGACCAAACAGACTATTCCAACACGTCTGTATGGGTACGTTTACGCTAGGGATGGTCCTCCTTTTTACCCAAATACGCTGAATCACTCTGAGCTACATTGGACCTACGATTTCCCTTAAGAATCTAAAGTGCTAAAAGACAACAATCTTTGAAGGACTATTTCTCAGAAACCATGATGCTTATAGACTCTCCATCTAAGACTACGAGATCATGTTGGGACCATCTACAATAACCTCTCTCAGTTTTTTCTATCTCGAAGGCATTTCTCATGGTGACGAGTTTTCAGTTGAGGGAAAAGTTGCCAAATGCAAGCAGTGTAAAGTTGCAAAGTGGTGCAACTTTCATTATGCAACTCGTACGACCAAATAAATTGTTCCAACACGTCTGCATGGGTACGTTTATGCTAGGGATGGTCCACTTTTGCACCCAAATATGCAAAATCACTCTCAGCTACATTGGACCAACGATTTCCCTTAAGAGTCCAAAGTGCTAAAAGGCAACAATCTTTGAAGAGCTATTTCTTAGAAACCGTGATGCTTACAGACTCTCTGTCTGAGGCTATGGGATCACGTTGGGACCATCTACAATAACCTCTCTCAATTTTTTCTATTTCAGAGACATTTTCCCGTGGCGATGAGTTTTCAGTTGAGGGAAAAGTTGTCAAATGCAAGCAGTGTAAAGTTGCAAAGTGGTGCAACTTTCATTCTACAACTCGTACGACCAAACAGACTATTCCAACACGTCCATATGGGTACATTTACGCTAGGGATGGTCATCTTTTGTACCCAAATATGCCGAATCACTCCAAGCTACATTGGACCGATGATTTCCCTTAAGAGTCCAAAGTGTTAAAAGGTAGCGATCTTTGAAGGGTTATTTCTCAGAAACCGTGATGCTTGCAGACTCTTCGTCTAAGGCTACGAGATCATGTTGGGACCATCTACAATAACCTCTCTCAATTTTTTCTATCTCAAAAGCGTTTTCTCGTGGTGACGAGTTTTCTATTGAGGGAAAAGTTGCCAAATGCAAGCAATGTAAAGTTGCAAAGTGGTGCAACTTTCATTATGCAACTTGTACAACCAAATGAACTGTTCCAACACGTCTGTATGGGTACGTTTACGCTATGGATGGTCCACTTTTGTACCCAAATATGCTGAATCACTCCGAGCTACATTGGACCGACGATTTCCCTTAAGAGTCGAAAGTGTTAAAAGGCAACAATCTTTGAAGGGCTATTTCTTAGAAACTGTGACACTTACAGACTCTTCGTCGGAGACTACGAGATCGTGTTGTGACCATCTACAATAATCTCTCTTGTATTTTTCTATATTGGAAGCATTTTCCTGTGGTGACGAGTTTTCAGTTGAGGGAAAAGTTGTCAAATGCAAGCAGTGTAAAGTTGCAAAGTGGTGCAACTTTCATTCTGCCACTCGTACGACCAAACGGATTGTTCCAACACCTTCGTATGGGTACGTTTACACTAGGTATGGTCCTCTTTTGCACCCAAATACGCCGAATCGCTCCGAGCTACATTGGACTAGTGATTTCTCTTAAGAGTCCAAAGTGCTAAAAGACAACAATCTTTGAAGGGCTATTTCTCAGAAACCATAATGCTTCCAGACTCTCTGTCTGAGGCTATGAGATCATGTTGGGACCATCTACAATAACCTCTCTCATTTTTTGCTATCTCAGAGGCATTTTCCCATGGTGACGAGTCTTCAGTTGAGGGAAAAGTTGTTAAATGCAAGTAGTGTAAAGTTGCAAAGTGGTGCTACTTTCATTATGCAAATTGTATGACCAAACGAACTATTCCAACACGTCTGGATGGGTACGTTTATGTTAGGAATGGTCAGCTTTTGAACCTAAATACGTCGAATCACTCTGAGCTACATTGGACCGACGATTTCCCTTAAGAGTCCAAAGTGTTAAAAGACAACAATCTTTGAAGGGCCATTTCTCAGAAACCATGATTCTTACATACTCTCCGTCTAAGGCTAAGAGATTATGTTGAGACCATCTACAATAACCTCTCTCAGTTTTTTCTATCTCAGAGGTGTTTTCCCGTGGTGACAAGTTTTTAGTTGAGGGAAAATTTGTCAAATGCAAGTAGTGTAAAGTTGCAAAGTGGTGCAACTTTCATTATGCAACTCGTACGACCAAATGGACTGTTCCAACACATCTGGATGGGTACGTTTACACTAAGGATGGTCCTCTTTTGCACCCAAATACGTAGAATCACTCTGAGCTACATTCAACTAGCGATTTCCCTTAAGAGTCCAAAGTGCTAAAAGACAACAATCTTTGAAGGGTTATTTCTCAGAAACTGTGATGCTTACAGACTCTCCATCTAAGGCTACGAGATCGTGTTGGGACCATATACAATAACCTCTCTCAGTTTTTGATATCTCAGAGGCGTTTTCCCGTGGTGACGAGTTTTCAGTTGAGGGAAAAGTTGTGAAATGCAAGTAGTGTAAAGTTGCAAAGTGGTGCAAATTTCATTCCGCAACTCGTACAACCAAACAGACTGTTCCAACACATTCAGATGGGTATGTTTATACTAGGTATGGTTCTCTTTTGCACCCAAATACGTTGAATCACTCCAAGCTACATTGGACCGACGATTTCCCTTAAGAGTCCAAAGTGCTAAAAGGCAACAATCTTTGAAGGGCTACTTCTCAGAAACCGTGATGCTTACAGACTCTCCGTTTGAGGCTACGAGATTGTGTTGGGACCATCTACAATAAAATCTCTCATTTTTTTTCTATCTCAGAGGCGTTTTCCCATGGTAACGAGTATTCATTTGAGGGAAAAGTTGCCAAATGCAAGTAGTGTAAAGTTGCAAAGTGGTGCGACTTTCATTCTGCAACTCGTACGACCAAATGAACTGTTCCAACACATCCAGATGGGTACGTTTACGCTAGGGATGGTCCTATTTTGTACCCAAATATGCAGAATCACTCCGAGCTACATTGGATCGGCGATTTCCCTTAAGAGTCGAAAGTGTTAAAAGACAACAATCTTTGAAGGGCTATTTCTCAGAAACCGTGATGCTTATAGACTCTCCATTTGAGGCTACAAGATCGTGTTGGGACCATCTATAATAACCTCTCTCGGTTTTTTCTATTTCAGAGTCATTTTCTCATGGTGACAAATTTTCAGTTGAGGGAAAAGTTGTCAAATGCAAGCAGTGTAAAGTTGAAAAGTGGTGCAACTTTCATTCTGCAACTCGTATGACCAAACGAATTGTTCCAACACGTCTAGATGGGTACGTTTACACTAGGGATGGTCCTCTTTTGTACCCAAATATGCTGAATCACTCTGAGCTACATTGGACCAATGATTTCTCTTAAGAGTCCAAAGTGCTAAAAGGCAACAATCTTTGAAGGGATATTTCTCAGAAACTGTGATGCTTACTGACTCTCTTTCTGAGGCTATGTGATTGTATTGGGACCATCTACAATAACCTCACTCTATTTTTTCTATCTTGGAGGTGTTTTCCTGTGGTGATGATTTTTTCAGTTGAGGGAAGAGTTGTTAGATGCAAGTAGTGTAAAGTTGCAAAGTGGTACAACTTTCATTCTACAACTCATACGACCAAACAGACTATTCCAACACGTCCAGATGGGTACATTTATGCTAGGGATGGTCCTCTTTTGCACCTAAATATGTTGAATCACTCCAAGCTACATTGGACCAGCGATTTTCCTTAAGAGTCCAAAGTGCTAAAAGGCCATACCATCTATTGTATGGTTTCTAGCTGGATGGTATGGCCATGGTAGATGTTATTAGGAGTATATAAGGTGACTATGTGGGTTTAAAGAGTTGGAAAGGTCTGTAGTTGAGTCAGTGAGTTGCCATGCATGGCAAAAATGAGTGAAATTAGGTGAAAAATGGTGGTTACAACATGCTAATGTCAATGAAACATGGGGGTAGCAAGATTTAAGGTTGGATCAAGCTTGTACAGGTCCTAATAGATGTGTTTGATGAGTTTATCGGGTGTGGCAAGGTTGGAAACATTGAT
This sequence comes from Sequoia sempervirens, assembly GCA_007258455.2. Classification (NCBI taxonomy): domain Eukaryota; kingdom Viridiplantae; phylum Streptophyta; class Pinopsida; order Cupressales; family Cupressaceae; genus Sequoia; species Sequoia sempervirens. The sequence continues at coordinate 5,039 of VDFB02166392.1, read as the reverse complement.
TTCCTTAAAAACCTTATGAAAGTTGCTAAAAATGAGGGTTTGTTGAAATAGAGCTTTAGAAAGCGTATCTCACCAAAAAAAATTATGGTTTTGGTAGTTTGGTAGGCTGTTTAATGCTGTCCCATTAAAATTTCAGGTTTGGGAAGTGTTTAAATATGAGTTTCTTTGTAAAATGGGCCTATTTTAGTGAAGTTGCACCCAAGTTTGGGTTTGAGGATCAAATTGGAGTTTGAATCATCTTTAATTGTAATTGTGTTTTTTAAAGACACCTAGCTCTTGCATCAGAAAACTCTTACCCAATCAACTTGAACATCATGCACACCCAAATACCTTGTTTCCACTTTGCTAGATCAAAGACTCAATTACATTGGAAATGACCTTCACATGACCTTTTTACTTTCTTTTTTTTGGCAAAAGTGGCAAGCCACTATAATTTATTATATATAAATAGGAGATATTACAAAACCTTGTTCAAATGAGCATACCGACAGGAAAGAACTAGGAAGAAAACCTCTGGTTGTAGCTTGATTAAGTACAAAAATCTCTTACAAAATTGTCTCAATATCAGTAACAAAGCATACACCTATATGACTATTTCAACCTATGAATTTCCAAAATACAAACCCCTTTACATTTTAAACATACCCTTTATACAATTCCAGACATTTGACCCATATTTCAAAAAATATCACTGGATATAGATTATGCCCATACACAGTTATGACCTTTTTACATTGTTTCACATTTGAAAATTTAGATTTTATAAAATTTTCCTATTGGAGGCATTCAGGGCATAGTCTTCCACAAGAGTAGTATGTTGACGTTATGGAGTGACAAGCACCTATACAAACCATCAAGGTAGTAGTTAAACTACATATAATAGAAAAGATGCTTCGAATAACAAATCTATATTATTGTAATTTGTCATATACCTCTTCGAAAGGATCAGAGCTACCTATTGTTGCAGCAAGTCCATGATCAATCATGCCAGGAATATCGCAAAAGTTGTCAAATGAGAAATCTATATTGTCACAATAGAAAAGATGCTTAGACTAACAAATCTATATTAATCTAAACAACCTGAATGATGATGAATTGGTAATGTAAACTATAAAAGATGCTTAGAATAATCAGTCTATATTATTCTAAACAACCTGAATGATGATGAGATGGTAATGCAAACTATAAAAGACGCTTAGAATAACCAATCTATATTATTGTAATATGTCGCATACCTCTTTGAAAGGATCAGAGCTGGCTATTGTTGCAATAGGTCCATGATCAATCGTGCCAAAAATATCGCAAAAGTTTTCAAATGATAAATCTATATTGTCACAATAGAAAAGATGCTTAGACTAACAAATCTATATTAATCTAAACAACCTGAATGATGATGAATTGGTAATGCAAACTATAAAAGATGCTTAGAATAACTAGTATATATTATTCTAAACAATCTAAATGATGATGAGATGGTAATGCAAACTATAAAAGATGCTTAGAATAACCAATCTATATTATTGTAATATGTCACATACCTCTCAGAAAGGATCAGAGCTGGCTATTGTTGCAACAATTCCATGATCAATCGTGCCAAAAATATCGCAAAAGTTGTCAAATAATAAATCTATATTGTCACAATAGAAAAGATGTGTATACTATCAAATCTATATTATCTAAACAACCTGAATGATGATGAATTGGTAATGCAAACTATAAAAGATGCTTAGAATAACCAGTCTATATTATTCTAAATGACCTAATTGATGATGAGATGGTAATGCAAACTATAAAAGACACTTAGAATAACCAATCTATATTATTGTAATTTGTCGCATACCTCTCTAAAAGGATTAGAGTTGGCTATTGTTGCAATAGGTCCATGATCAATCATACCAAAAATATCGCAAAAGTTGTTAAATGATAAATCTATATTGTCACAATAGAAAAGATACTTAGACTAACAAATCTATATTAATCTAAACAACCTGAATTATGATGAATTGGTAATGCAAACTATAAAAGATGCTTAGAATAACCAGTCTATATTATTCTAAATGACCTAATTGATGATGAGATGGTAATGCAAACTATAAAAGACGCTTAGAATAACCAATCTATACTATTGTAATCTGCCACATACCTCTCTGAAAGGATCAGAACTGGCTATTGTTGCAACAGGTCCATGATCAATTGTGCCAAAAATATCGCAAAGTTGTCAAATGATAAATCCATATCATCACAATAGAAAAGATGCTTAGACTAACAAATCTATATTAATCTAAACAACCTGAATGATGATGAATTGGTAATGCAAACTATAAAAGATACTTAGAATAACCAATCTATATTATTCTAAATGACCTAATTGATGATGAGATGGTAATTCAAACTATAAAAGATGCTTAGAATAACCAATCTATATTATTGTAATCTGTCACATACCTTTCCAGAAGGATTAGAGTTGTCTATTGTTGCAGTGCAGGTCCATGATCAATTGTGCCAAAAATATCACAAAAGTACATACAAAATATCACTATTAAAGACACCTAATTGCAATAGTATACAAAATATCGGTATTAAATAAAGAACACTAATGAACATAAGAATAATGAACCTAACCATTGTACCTTCCATTCTTGAATATTCTATTCAAGTGTGCCTGAAGGGTCATCTCTTTGCTTAAGAGTATCCAATATTGCTTCATGATCAACATTACTAAGTGTCCATAGTTGTTTTGTCTTTGGTTTGGCATGATGCTTCAACAACTTAACATTTATTGCTATAACAAGGTGCGAATACATTGGAATGGTTTTGTGTTTCTCGTAGTCTTCAAATGTAGGTATGCCATTCTTTCTAATCATGTATGTTCACAACCAAGTTCCTGCAACCACAATTGAACCTATAGGATACACAAACCCATTATCATCTTCCATCGGTTGTGTTAGCTTATGCTTTACCCACACACATCGAGCCAACCAATAGCCTAATCTCTCTTCATTCCCCTATGATGCAACAACTGCAAAAACATGTCCTTGTTGTGGTAGATCTGAAAGTCATTCGTAATCAATTAAACTTTCCATTGTGTCATTTGTCATGGATATTGTTTGAGATAAAGGAGTTAGATACTGTGGAACCCATGTATCCACCCACTCACTTAACTCGCATTGATCCCACTCGCACTGAATACAACTCTGACAAAAATAAGCCAACTCTTGTGTCTAAATGGTCCATGTGCTTGCATCTGAGCTTCGAAATGAATGCATCTTTGAAGAATCTTTGATTGTATGACAATCCAATCTGCCTCCCACTATACCCTCCTCAACCAACCAAAAGAATCTGTGCACTATTGAATCAAGTGTCCCTCCCTGTGACAATGTTGAACTACACCAATCAACAATAGAACGTGCATCACTAAATTTTTCTCCTAAAATCTTCAATTGCTCCTTTACTAGAGATCTCTTAACACATGCACTTGCTCCATCATGCTCCCCTTTCGCATACCCAGCTTAAAAAAAACTCCAAATATGAGGTACACCCCTCTCTACATGCATTCTACTCAACCAATAAAACATACAAGCAGTCTTGAATTGACCTATGCAGTTATTTGACAAAATGAGATTTCGGCCCAGTGTTATATCATGCTCCTGCAAGAACTCAAAAAACTTCTCAAAATAATGTTGGACATACTCAGACGAGTGAGATCTATCATCACTCATATAAAAATGATACTCTTTGATTATCTTTCGATCCTCCTACGTACTATCAGGTGCATGTCTAAATGTTATGTGGACAAAAATAGCAATCTGAATGGAATTGTAATACTGATATTGTAACTTGTTTTGTGGTTGCAATGTGTAGTTTTATGAAAAATCAACCACTGATATAATAGTGCCAATCAGAAAAGAGTGCTTACACATCCTGAATTGTTGATCCAACCACTAAAACCTATGACTATGCCTTGCATACTTGTAGAAAAGATTATCCTTAAAATCTGAAATAAAATCAGCAACACTGCATTCTTTTGTAACCAACTCGCATCTAGAACCTTCACCTCCACTCTACAAAGTATATTTGACTATCTCATATCTCTTTTTCTCAACAAGCTTCTTTCCAAATTCATGTTCAGAACCCTCATGAAAACATTGAACAAAATTTGACAAGCCACCACATTGTGAGCACTTCGCATTTAAACAATCATTTCCATAGAAAAAGCAACCATCATCTCTAGAACATAAAAATAGATCTAGCAAATTCCTTATGATTTTGGAAGATGGATTGCACCACACTCCTGCAACATTTCATTAGCATGCAAAGTAGAACGGATATAGCATAATAATTCATGGTACATTTAAAACTCCACATGGTATTTGCAACAAGTATTACGAATTTTAAGATGCACACAATAAAATGGCTTCAAACCTTCAAAATTCCTTTGCGAGATTTCCATATTTGGATGTGTTTCAATAATTTTTTTGAACAACATTGTTTGGCTTGATTCCAAGAAATTTTTAGGATGCGGTGTATGGTCTTGATTGCTAATTCTTAACTTTAAAACATTCTTTGCATTGGTGATACTCTAGAGTTATCATGCTAAAATTGTTGAATTACCTACTTTACATTATTAGTTAGCTTCTATCAAATACCTGAAGCCTCGAAAGCCCATGTATCACTTTGAAGAGGATCATCTATTCTTTCTCTTCTTGCAAGTGCTCTATCCAAAGTTCTACGACTTATGTCAAAATCAATACAAGTTTGTCTCAACAAGTGAGCCTTTTTCAATTGATGGCTTACTAGGGCGGTTGTAATCACTCTCTGAGCAACTCTCTTATCTTTTTCTTGTTAGTTTTTCCAATAGACTTGAGAGCATTAAAAAGATTTTTGACAATAATATTATTTTTTCGGTCTTCTTGTGCACACGAATCTTCAATTTGGCAAGCAAAGGTCTCATCTTTTGCATCTTTAACAATTGTACAAAAAGTTGGCATTGCTCCGTCAATGTCTTATTGCTAAAATATTGTATGAAAAGTCTACTAGCC
>VDFB02166391.1:0-23046 GCA_007258455.2 Sequoia sempervirens | reverse complement strand
CTTGAAAGACATATTGTTATTTTTAGGAATGAACTTGCTACTGCAAATGAATACAAGGAGAAGTTCAAGATTAGCTCAGCTAAGCTTGATGAACTAATTCAAATTCAAAAGGTTGGAGGTGACAAGCAAGGTCTTAGATATGAGAAAGGAGAAAGCTCCAAATCTGGTCAAAGGAAATCCAAGTTAGGAAATCAGTCGAAAAAAGCTGGAAAGTATCTGATAAGACAACCCAATGCTCAAATTTTCAATTGATACTGTTTGTTTGCAATAAATTTGATCATATGGCTACTCAATGTAGAAGCATAATGAATCAAAGAGGTCCATCATTCTCAGGTCAATGTTTTAATTGCAATAAGTATGGTCATAAGTCAATTGAATGAAGAAATATGACAAACAACTTTTTCAATAGAAATGTTAGATGCTATGCCTGCAATAGATTTGGGCATATTGCTAACCAGTGCAGATCAAGAGAAAATCAATGGAATAACTGGTCTAAACAAAGAAATTTTGTGTGCTATAAATGTAGCAATTCCACTCACATTACAATATTTTGTAGAAGAAGGAAGGGTCTGATAAACAAAGGGAAAAATATGCAAAAGGATGATAAGGGAAAAGGAAAATTCACTGCGAATGAGATTAGGAATCAAATGAAGACATGGATGAAGAAGAGTGTTTCTGATGCAGGAAATGAGTCAACACCAGAATCTGGTACTAGAAATTCCTTCAGGAATTAGTTTAAGGCCTTTGGCCTAGGGGGAGCTCTCAAGAAAATCTTCTACCCCCTCTATCGGTAGTTGGTATCAGAATGTGGAAAATTGCAATGATTTCATTAATGATGTATAGATCTTTGGGAACAATTGTGGAGGAAATTTGTGCAAAATTGAAGGTCTGTAGAAGAGTTTTCTTTCACAGACTATGAAAATAGGGTGTATAGAAGACCTAGGGAAAAATAATTTATTGCGATAAAAAGTTAGGTGTGTGAATGATAAAAGGTTACTTCTATTCCTCATTTGTCACATTGCATGTCGAGAAGAAGTTTGGAGAGATATGCAAGTGAATTTTGGTGAGATACAAGTCTGAAGGCGATTCGGCGAACAAACCCTAATTCGGTGAAAGGTATTTATCTACAAAACTTGTGAACTTGAAATTTTTGGAAATGGTTGCTCCATTGGTTGTTGATATTAAGGATAGACCCTGCCCAAAATTCAAATGGCACCTATTCAAATCTATTGACACAGAACCATTAGGTGCATTTTCTTCCGTTCCGTATGGTGTTTTGCACATTGAATATATTAGGACATATATTCATGAGAATGTTGAGGAGTTAGGAAGTTCCTAGTTGTTAAATCTGTACACAAACCACATTGTGTGAGAAGATCTTTGTGTAAGGTCTAAATTTAAAACTTTGAAGGAGAAGAAGTTCAAGCAAATTGTGAAGTTTCCCATGTTCGATGAAAATGAATGGGTTCGATACATACTAAGTCGAGTGCATGTTGAGTTCATGTGGTTAAATCATCCCTTCAAGATCAAAAAAGAAGCTATAAGCATTGTTACAAGTTTGAATTCATCTGGTGGGTTGCCCACATTGAAATCTATGAAGAATCAAACAGTCACTGAGGCAACCAATTCCACTTTTGACAAAAGAGTCATGATAATTAATGACATCATTGAATTGGATGTGAGATTTGCTTCTATGGTTATTGGATATAAAATCTATCACTCCAGTCACAATAACTCTATATATGGTACTATGATCTATGCAGCTTACAAATGATCAAGGAAAATGCAAAATATGATTTGTGTGAGTTACTCCAGAGCCAGCTAATTGAAAATCTTGGTAAAATCAAGAAGGATAAGAAGAACTCTTTCAAGTATGGAAATTTTTTGTTATGTCTATTCTTCCAATTCATGAATGAAGTTATGGGAGTTGGTAAAGTGCAATGTGAAGGTGATAGATCGGTAGCTATTCAAATCATGGACATCTTATATAGAATTGGTGATAGCAAAGCAAGGAAAACTACTATCTGGGGTTACTTCAAAAGCTTTTAGAGTGAAATGCAAGCTAGGGAAAGGATTCCTAAATCTATTTTGGATAAATATAAGAACTCTATTTGCTTCATGGTTGACATTTATCAGTGCTTGATGGAGGCAACAAAACCTATAATAGTTTGGATAATGCCTATGGGATATGAGGTTGAAGAACACATCTTGGAGTTGTACGCTCAACACTTGTTGAGTAAACCTCAGGATCTGACAAAAGAAAGGTTTGGTACCTTTGAAGAAAAGGATATGCAAGTGCATGAACAACTGAAGAAGCCTATGATAGTCTAGAAGGTGAGAAAGGAAGTTGAAGTAGTAAGGGAAGCTAGGAAGAAAAGAGAACAAGCTGAAGAATGGGAGCCTGCTAGAACTAATTCAGCTAGTCTAGCAGCATCCTTTTCTTGAACTAGATCTACAAGGATCTCTGTACTCTCATCCACTCCTACAAAGAAATAAAGCCCTATAAAAGCTCAAGTCAAGACATCTGGAAGAGAAGGAAAGAGGAAGAACGAAAAAAGCACAAAAGTCTATGTTGCAATTGAAGATGATGAAGAAACTGAATCACATGAAGAAGCGAGAGAAATCAAGCATAAGGGCACAAAGGAATCAAAATTCTCTAAGGACAAGCCCTTCAGTGAAGAGAAAGCAACGAAAAAGGTGAAAATTGATAAATCAGGTATGACTGTAGAGGAAGTGGAAAAATCTTTAGTTAAGGATTGTAATCTCAAACCACTTTCTGAATGGTATGACACTTTTGATAGTGTTGATCAAAGAGCTCTTGAAGAGGCCACAATAAAATATTTCAATACTTTCAATATGACTCTTATAGAAATAATGTCAGAATTACCTAAAGGGTTATATCAAGTCTTAGAAATGAGGAGAGTAAATGCAAGAGTTGAAGATGAACAAATGAGAGAATGCATACTTGTTGATCTATGTTTGGTAATGTCAATAGAAGAAATGAATAAAATTCTTTGTGATGCTATAAAGGATTTGAAGAGAAAATTAAGGGTGAATAAGCTTATGATCGTGCAGATTGAGGAAGTGGTAAAAGACACTGAGAAAATTCTTAAGGTAGTTTTGTTGAGGAATAGATATAACTTTGTTTCTAAAGAATCTCATGATGAAGATGTTCCATATGGTCCATAAATTGAAGAAGGAAAAGAAGACACAATTGAGGACACTCTAAATCCTCTAGATATGCAAGATACTGAAATTCCCATGGAGACTGAAGCTCCTAAAGTTGTAGATACAGAGATTCCCAAGGCCAAGCAAGAATATTTGATTGAAGAAAAGAAGGATGAGGAAAAGGTTGTTGTGGAAGCAAGAGACACTGCAAAGGAAGTAAAGAAGTTTTTAGAAGAATAATAGGAGGAGTTTGACCCTGAATTGGATGAAGGTCCTATCAACTTGGCCACTCTATCTCCTATTCAGAAGCTAAAGGTAGCATCATTTGCTCAGGCCAAGGCAAGGGAGGAGATATTGAAATCTCACACTGAGGATAGTGAGTTGCTAAGTCTTACATCCAATATCTTAGAGAAGATCATGCTCACACATGTCAAGGACTCATCTAATTCTCTATCCAGTCAACTAAAGAAAATTATAAACTCTGTAAGTACTCACTTTCAGTCTCTTGAAAAGTCAGCTGAGGATAAGGTTCAGAAAGAATTCAATGCAAACAAGTTCAGTAGACTGAAGAGTATGATTGCTAATGATAAATCCTTATTAGCTACCTATGAAAAGAACATTCAAGGTGATTATTTGAGGGTGGAAATATCTACAAGTCATGCTTATGCTTGTCGAAGTTCACTGAGGTCTCTTAGAAGAAAATCAAGGAATATGAGAAACAGTTAGCAGATATTTCTCAATCCTTTGATCCTCTATCTAACCATTTTTGTGAGTAAGCAAGAAGGTCAAGTCATATCCCTACTTGAAAAAATTAAAAGTTTGAAGCATGAAAAAGACATAATTTTTGAAAGGGTATGTGAGCTCAGAGGACTAATTGGTCCTAAAATGGAGACAATGCTTAGTGCATTGAAGGAAGCATAGGATGCTATGGATGTCAGTGATCCAGAAAATCTTGAGTTAGCAAAGATGCAATCCTATATGTTTTGTGGTCACATGACTATTTTGGAGAGTCTCAAAAAGGGTTGGGACACTAGTTTAATCTTGTTGAAGAAAAATTTTGCAGACATATTCAAGTTCATGTAAGTTAGAAAAGAATGTTTGTACATATACAGTTTTGTATGATATTTGGTATGTGGATTCTCGCCTTTGTCATTGATTTCAAAGGGGGATTTTGGGACAGTGAAAACTATTATATTCATCTCAGGGGCGAGTTGTGGTTAAAAAAAATTCTTTGAATTTTTGAGGATTGCAGTGTATTTATGTTGGTATTGATTCTGACACTTAGTCATTTTTCACTAAGTGTTGCCATCAATGCCAAAGGGGGAGATTGTTGGAAAGAGACATTGCACAAGTCATTTGGTGTTGTCATTGATGGAAATCCTAGTCAGTAATCCTATCCGCACCTCATTATTTTCTTATATCAGAAATTACATTGAAGATATGTGTTAAATGTCAAAGCTAAAATAGGGAATTCGACAGAGTTGTGTACATTGGCTCATATGTAATTTCCTGTTATCATTTTGTATTTTAGATCTCAGGGAAGGTCTTTTGATGTGTGAAATATCTTATCCTTGAATCATAAGGCCTTGTATTGATTGGTGTACAAGTTGGAAGATTTGATTTGTTGATTTTTAGTCTAACAGTGTAGAAAGGTTGACTAAGTGATTGTAGCGTGTTGTGGATATTTGAGGCATAATTGTTTAAGGTGTTTCATGTTTGAGGCATGTTTTTTTGGGTCCTCACTATGTTTCTAGCTGAAATTGGTTGGTTCGCATTGATAATTGTTTATGGATTGAGCCAACAGTTTGCGCATGTTTAATATTTTGTAAAAGCCAACATGCAGTTGATGTAATCTCTATTCGCAGATATATATCATTAATTTTTCATATCATTTTGATGTGTGATGTGATAAGGTGATAAAGTCATAAGTAGTATAGATCGATTGTGTGCAATTTCACTTGCACAGAACAAAGATTTGTAACTCAAATTAAAGCAGACAGAGTTTCAAGAGCAAAATCAGACAAAATGTAAAGAAAGGGATCAGTGAGCTTAACCGAAACTATACTCAAGCATTAGCAGATGTTATCTCATAGTTCATCCACTCCAATTGTCAATCTATGACTATAAGACAATGTGTCTTCTTTTGGGCAGTAAGCCTTTTTGTATTTGAGTAGTGAGCTCTAGGTAGTGTGCCTGAATGCATGTGCATTCCCCATTTGTGAACACTTATTTTGAGTATACTCATATTGTGGATTGACCTCCATCATGTTTTTTCCCCTAACAAGGTTTCCAAGTAAAAATCCTTGTGTTATGGTGTTGTGGTTCATTGCTTTGTGTTTTTGCATCTTTCTTTTGGTTCAATGCTATAAGTGGTTTAGAAGATTAGGTTAATAAAGTTAAATTTTGTAGAACACTGATTCACCCCCCTCTCAGTGTTCCTTGATTCCAACAATTGGTATCAGAGCCTAGTTACTCAGAAGAAGTTTAATATCTTGGGGAAGATCCAGGAAAGTTTTTCATTCGATTCTGGCAGTCTTCATCAACTTTTTGTGGCACTAGATGATCCTAATCAATCCAAATCTGAATTCCAGGAATTGCAAGAAAGCCTCATGAATGTTGAGAAATTCATTCAATCATTGAAAGATCAAATCAATAAGTCCAGGGAAAAGAGAAAGGAACTATGTGATCAGCTCAAGCAGAAAGAAATTAAAAGCATGGAAGATGAACACGTAAGTCAAGCCTTGAAGGAAAAGACAGAAGAATGTGAAAAGCTCACCAAAAATAATGTTGTCCTAAAGCATGAGATGGAGTCTATTGTGATGAGGGTGACCAAGGAGATTGAAAAGAGAAAGAAGAATGAAGAGAATCTTGCTTAGTCCTTAAAAGAAAAATCTGATGAATGTAGTAGAATTAATAATGGATTCAATCAGCTGGAGCTTGAATTACAACAATCTAGATACAATGAAGAAGAACTTGAAAGACAAATTTTTATTCTTAGGAATGAACTTGCTACAACAAATGAATACAAGGAGAAGTTCAAGATTAGATTAGCTAAGCTTGATGAACTGATTCAAAGTCAGAAGGTTGGAGGTGACAAGCAAGGTCTTGGATATGATAAAGGAGAAAGCTCTAAATCTGGTCAAAGGAAATTCAGGTCAGGAATTCAGCTGAAAAAAGATGGAAAGTATCCGATAAGACAACCCAATGCTCAAAATTCATTTTTTTTTGTGGCGCCTTATTAAATTTATCAGGACGTAAAAATTTTGTATGGTTTGATGGGAAGCTGAACGAGGTCATCACTTCCCCTTCGCCACTCACGTGTGTGTGTGAGTGCATACCATCCATGTGTGTATGTGTCTCACCTTCTTGGATTGCATAAAGTTTTGTTGCCTTAGAGTGAGTATGCATCTTTTCGACAAACAGTCAAAGCTTGATCCTCCATTTTTCTTTTTCATTTTGTTTCATTTTCCTTATTACTTTGACAGTGCATGCTTGTGCTTTATTATTTCTACTATATCATTTTTATGTGTGTTCTTTTGTGCCTACCTTAGTTTTCCATGGTATCTTCACCCTGGGGGCTTGATGACCCCTCTGAATCGTTGTCATCCTATCCTACCAGCATTGGCACACTTGGACCCCTCTTGATGTATGTTCATCTATTTTAGTGTAATTTTGAAGCAAGTTCATCCTGTCAGTAAAGTGGGGGCTAAATGTGGCGATAGAAAAAGTATCCCTTTTTCTTGCTCATTTGGGCCTTCCTTGTTAAACTAAGATTAATGGTGCCTTTATTTAGTGTTGTAATGTTTTTGACACATTCACATTAAGTCTTGAGCCCTTGTAAACTAATGAACATAAATGGTACCTTGCTAAAGTGTTGTGAAGTGTTGTAACACACTTTCACACTTTTCTAAGGTTTTATTAATTAACTACACCTAATAAATTTATTTCTAACCTTAATCATGCCTTATTTAAGGTGTTGTAAAGTGTTGTAACACACTTTCCTAGGGTTTTCATAAATAATTGGGCTTCTTTATGCTTTAATTGGCCTTATTTTGCATCCACAAGCCTCTTTTAATGCATCTTTTCAAGGATAATCCCAATACAAATAAACATCCAATAATAATTTATATGTTTTCATGTTGTATGGCCCATATTTAGTGATTTGGGACTCATTCTCCACCTTGGGCGAATGAGTCCCACCTAAGTTTTTGGGTCCCGAACTTGGTTTCACATCTTTCTAAGAATTTTTAAAAATGGTACCATAAATTATGCCTGATAGGACTCATTCGCCACCTTGGGTGAATGAGTCCCGTGTGGCCCAAAATAAAAATTAATTCAATTTTTTGGTAGGATTTTATCCTCCTAGATCTAATGTCAGCTTGTATTGTTGTAATTTCGAGAATTCTTGCATAATTAAGTATAAATACAAGGTTCTTTCACTCATTTTCACCTAATACTTTTGTGAGAGCATTCCTAATAGCAAGTTTGAGTTCACAAGAGCATTCAATAATTTACAAGAGCATTCAAGAGTCTTGAAGAGCATATTAACATGCATTTTAGAGCATTCTTCAAGCATCAAGCATCATGTCAAATTCTTCATGCATCATTTTTTTTAGAGCTAACAATTGTGATGTAGAATTTTGTGATTCAAACTAGCATTCAAGTCAAGATCTATCCCATTTGAGCATTCAAGTCAAGATCTACATCTATTAGAGCCATCTCACACATGTTTGCAGCATTATAATGCTAGGGTTTGGTGAGTTGCAACATCATATTTTGTTCATTCATCATTCTTCATTCCTATTTCACTTCATTTCAAGGTTTGATTACCAAAATTGGGTCTGACAAAGGAAAACCCCTAAATAACTAACAAAACAACATTTTTCCCTCTCTTTATTGTGTGATTTGCAGGTTCAGATTGAAGATACATTGAAGAGAAATTTTGGAGAAAGTTCTCAAAGTGTTCAAAGTTGTCAAAGTTGTCACCTTGCATTGGATATACCTGGAGAACTTTTATATAGGTTGCAAGTAAGGGTTTCAGATCTGAAAATCAATTGGGAAGAAAAACGCAGACCTTGAAGACTAGATTTAGACATTGAAGTTTCAGAAAACCCTAACTAGACTGATTTTCCACTTCTAGCGAATGAGTCCCATTTTAGGTCAAAATTTAGATTTTTACAAATTCAGATACCCATTTTCCAAATTCTTGTTCCTGCACAGAAACCCAAATCTAGGACTGATTCACCCAGCTTGGCATATGAGTCCCATTGAACATTAAAGTCAGGATTTCCAACATTTTAGAGCTTGATTCAGTCATCTTCAAATTCCCAAGTGCACACATTTCATCTTGCAGCTTGTTATTTTATTTTGCATAATTTTCTAGGACATTTAGTGAAGCATTACATCATATTAGGGTTTAGTATATTACATATTGTATTTCATTTGTCTTTTCAAGCCCTAGCTTGGTGATGAACCCCTCATTAATCTCTAACCATACCCTAGGATGCCCTATTTTCATATCTCTTCCTTCGTTCTTCATTATATTGAGATCTCTACAATTTCCTTGAATGAAACTTAAGGGAAATAGGTCGAGGTCACTAAACACCTAGTTTGTGTCTCACCTCCCAAGAGATGGAACACCTATTTTTGTTGTTTCATTTTGGTGAACCTTCATTTAGAATATTTCATACCCTAATTTAGAGTCCATCATCATCCTAGATCTAGCTTGCATTAACTTTGCATTAGGGTTTGCATTAATTAATTGGCATTCTAGGGTTTCTAATTTTTACATTAGTAAAAGTGTATAGAGGTTGCATTTTTGTATCTCAAATCATTGAAAAACATTTGAAAATACATTTGCATTTAGTCCACAAATCACCCAAACCAAAAATTATGAAAATAACTTAAAATTTATTGAAAATTAAGCTAAAAACCCTCACTAGGACTCATATGCCCCTCTAGGTGATCAATCCCTAGTGCACATCTGAAACTTCCTTTTATAGCATTTAAAAACTTGTTTCTGCACTTCTATTTGCTGCCATTGGTTATCTATTTCAGCTTGTTGAGCTTTTGTTACATGCATTTCATTAAATCTAGCTTAAAGTGGTTCATTTCATGGATTGCTCAATTCCAAATTTGCATTCACAACATTTCATCTTTCAGGTTGTTGCATATTGTAATCAGAAAATTACCTTGTTTCAAATTTGAAAATTACATTTAAACATTTCACTTTAGGTCATAGAATTTCACTTTACTTAATTTTCCATAATAGCATGTTTTCTTTCAAGAGAAGTGGCTTTGATATGGTTAAAAATGGATTGTATAAGTACAACATCCTCTCTTATAAGTTCAATTTAGAGTACAAAAATGAGGTCATTAAGAAACTTGTTAGTCGTCCTTCTACCATCTTTCATAGTTATGAGAACATCTTAGAGAAAGTGGATCAAACCATTAACACAATCCTTAATATTACATTTCCTATTGGTGAGGATGGTATGATACAATGACATAGAAGCATAGACAATCATGAAAGCCATAATTTATCTTCTCCCAATACCTCTCCTATCAGTGATGAAGGTATCTTGGTGAAAGAAGATACAAACAATGAAAATCATGAGTCTTGATTGTATCTCTCATCCTCCCTCTTGGGAAGATATTATGACACAAGAAGATGAGATCATAGACACATTTCTAAACATCACCTTACCTAGTCTTCATTCATCCCTTGCTTATGAGAATGTTCTAGTGAAAAAGGATGAAATCATAGATAGCCATGACAACCAAATTTTTCCTTCTCCTAATATCCTTCATCGATGTGAAGAAAATAATTTGGTGTTAGAAGAGACACCTATTGAGAGTCATGAGAATCTTTTTCTCCCTTCCCTAATGCTCCTACCATTTGGAAAGACCTATTTGGTAAGCATTAAAATCATATTTTTCCTTTTCTTGATGCCTCCCCTACTTGTGATGAAGCTACTTTACAAAATCTAACCATGGAATGTAATGAACATCTTACAGTCTCTCTTAATAGGGTAGATAGTATGACACAAGAGAATGAGACCTTAGAGAAAAATGAAAATCAAATAGAGCCTTCTCCTAATATCCCTACTACTAATAAAAAAGATAATCCAACCATGGACAACTCCCTTATTTGAGATGAAGTCATTTTAGAAGAACCAGCCTTTGAATGTCATGAACATCTAGCTTGTAGTTCTCCTAAAAACTCTCCTCTAGGGAAGATATCATGGTGCACAAGAAAAGGATAAAATTGAAAATAATGTTATAATTCCCTTGGATGAATATGATGAAGTAGCATTAGATTCTCCTTCACTAAGGGAAGTTAATATTATTCAACCTCAACTGATCCTCTACCCACCTTCATGTTAGGAAAAAGGTGTGTTGTACACCTTGCAGAATATATTTAATGTAATTATTCTTGGGGCCACTTAATGTTGCATGTAACATTGGGACATAAGTGAAGTTGCTAAAATGTAATTATTTAATATTGGGGAAAATAAATGAATAAAGTACCCAATATTAAATAAGGGGACATGGTTTGTAATCTCATAGTTTTAGTCACATGGTTTTGTGTAATACCACTTAGTGGTTTTGTAGGAGCTTGCCTCTATAAAAGAAACCACAAAGGTAGTTATTTAGAGATGCAATTTTGCATGTTAGCTCTAGTTAGCATCTGTGAGGGTTTGAAGTTGTGACATAGATTTTGGGAACCTAAATGCTTGCTCTTGCACTTCTAGGACCTTTCACCTAAAAGGAGAGAGATTTAGGTCCAAAATGCTTATGTAACACTCAAATTAGGATGTATGCAATGTGATATGATGTAAATTATCTTGACTAAATGCAATTGACTGATTAGAATGAACTAAAATGAATGCAAAAATGCAATTTAAGCTATGTTTGAAAACACATTATGATATGCAAACAACTATGAAAATGTAGAAATTATGTAGAACTGAAGGTACAAGGGTAAATCTGAGTGCACCTGGATGAAATATGAGTTGTCTGGAGTGTCTGGAATGTTGATGAATTTTACTATTTTTTCACAGTGGGACTCATTCACCTAGGGTGGTGAATCAGTCCTCCTACTGATGAATAACTACCAGGAGCCAATTTTTGTCTGTTGGGATCTAAAATATATAAAAGTTCAAGTTTCCAATCCTAAGGTGGGAATCATTCACCATAGGTGTTCAATCAATCCTCTCCCAATTTTTTGAAAATCCAGGAGACAATTCTACAACACCAGATCTTGGAATGTTTGCTTGTCGAGTTGTCGAAGTCAAATCTACAAAAAATGGACAAATAAGTCTCTCCAAGCTTGAATTTGACTTATGTTGACTTGAAGTACCTAGTTGACATGAAAATAATCTTCAACACCTTTTAACCTATCAAATCTGCATACAAAGAGCTGCAAATACACAAGAAAAAGAGGAAAAATGATTAGGGTTAGTGAATAGGGGTTTTCCTTGGTCAAACCCCACTTTTGGTAATTAAACCCTTGAAAAGATAATGAAATGCAAGAGAAATATAAAGTAATAACATGCAAATTATATCCACTCACCTAACTCTTTATCTTGTAATTCTGAAGTAATGTCAATGGAAACTTCAAAGTGCTTGAAAAGTGCTTTAGTTGTTGATGTAAGATGCTTGAATGTGATGTGTGATTGAATGAATTGATTGTTGAAGATTATGGCAGGATGTAAAATGAGATGAAAAATTCCTATTTATACAATTCTTGTGCCTTACTATCCATTTATACCTCATCACAGGCCAACATCAAGTGTTTTTTGAATAAAATCCTGAAAGGAAATTTGAAATATTTTTAATTTGGGGCCAAGGGGCACTCAGTTGCCACCCATGGCGAATGGGTCCCACCTAGGACCTAAAAACAAGTGTCAAGAATAATGTTGTATTTAATGTTATTTGTCGGGATAACATTCAAAAATACACTTAATTACAAATTATGAGGGCATAAAGAGACCAAATAAAGCATGAGAAGGGTATAAATAGTGAAAATATTCCTAGAAGAGTGTGAAAGCTTGTTACAATACTTTACAACACTTCAAAATAGGGCTTGTTGATGAGTGAAAAGGTGGTTTTTAGGTAAATTGCATTAAATAGAGTCTAGAATGTAGAAATGTCTTACAACACTTCACAACACCTTCACAAGACATCGTTCTTTAATTTTTCGTATCTAAATGAGCATGTTCAAGCCATGATACAACATAAAATTAAAGCAACATAGTTCCAACACCATGAAACAAGACCTTAAAGGCCATGAAAATGACAAGGGGCCATTTTTCTACGACACATTTAGCCCCCACTTTAGTGAGAGGATGAACCTGTTCCAAACTCACACTAAAGTAGCCATGAACATCGAGGAGAGGGTTCGAATGTACTTACGCTAGCAAGATAGAATACAATGATCAAGAGAGATGATCAAGCCCCCAAGATGAAGATCCCATGACAAACTAAACATAAGGACAAAGGAGCACACAAGTGTTGAAATGAATTGAATGAAGCTTTGATTGTCAATCCAACTAGTTTTGAAAAGAGATCTAGGCTGATTGTTTGAAAAAGAGAACGTGTACTCACTCTAGGGCCACAAAACTAGTTGTCTACAAGGTGAGAAATCCTAAAAAAGTAAGAAACATATGCTAGTTGGTATTCACACAAACACAAAAGTGGCTATGGGGAAAATTCATGCCACTAGGTGGGCTTCCCGCTCAACCAAGTTAAAGCTATACACATTCAATAACTTTAACAAGGTGCCACAAAGCAAAAGGAAATGTAAATGTTAAACTTTACGACACTACAAGCATACAAGTTGTGTTATGCAAGGTGGCCAATAAATGCAACAATATAAAATACAAAAATGTAATGTGAAAGATTGTTCAGAGTCTTACTCAATTTATGAAAGGTTAGTCACTTAGGGAACATTATGTCTAATGTCTCCAAGATAGGACCAATCAAATAATAGTATATTCACAACTTAGGGGATGCAGTGTGTCACATCAAACCACAAAGAGGAATGCAATATGCTGAGATAGATCACACTTATGAAGGACATCACACCCAATGTCATCCACAAAGTAACAAACACATTACATAAATGACAAGGCTACACTAGGAAGCATGAATGAAAATTAAATAATGGTATTGTATGCCCCCCACTTTAAAGGAATTGCTAGACATTGTTATGTGAGCAATTACTTGAAAGTAGAGAAGAAAAGAAAATGCAAAAAGAAAATAGGACATGAGAGCCAACCTGGAAAGCTCTATGCCAAGTCATATGTTTCAAAGTTAAGCTGTGTCATGTCAAGGGAAAGAAGGAAAGGGAGTTGCCCCCCAGAAAAGAAAACACACCAAACACATAAGGGATCTATGGATTTGGGGTCAGTATGCTTGTTGCTACAATTTTTTTTATGAAATAGCATGGAACTATCATCATTCCCCAAATACACATAGAACTGGAAGAATGACACAAAGAGAGTGAAAACAAAAGAAAAAAAATCCATTTTGATTCAACACGAAAGAGATATTGCAGTCTCAATGCCTTGCATCATCCCAAAAAGGAAAACACAAGTGAAAAGAAAACAAAAAGGCAAAAGAAAATGAAAAATATTTTGGGTCAACATGAAGGAGAAATTTTGGTCTCAATGCCTTGCTTCATCCCCAAAAGGAAAAACACAAGAAAGGACAAAGGAAACAAAGGAAAAAGGACCATTTGGGTCAGCATGGAAGAGACATAGGGCATCTCTATGCTTTGCATCATCCCCAAAAGGAAAACAAAAAACAAAAATGAAAAAGCCAAGGACCGTTTAGGTCAACATGGAAGAGACATAGGGCATCTCTACACTTTGCATCATCCCGAAAAGGAAAACACAAAACAAAGCATGATGAATAGAAGAATAAAGGTACAAATAGAGGAAATGGAAAAAGAGGGAAAACATCAAATGCATGATATGGGGGAACACGATACACACATGACAGAAAAGAAAAAGGACAAGTAATGCAAATGTAAGTCAACCATCAACTAAGTTATTGGTTTCTCAATCTTGGATAGACAAGAGGAAAAATAAATAACATGGTTAAGAGACAAAAACAAATGCGTTACAAGGACAATGCTAACAATGTCTTGCCCCCCCCAAAAAATTGGAAAGGAAAGAATGAGTCGAGATGGGTGATGGGAAAGGATCATGCAATAGTGAGAATAAGAAATTCTACAACTATGGCATGACAAAAGAGATGGAGATTAGTTTAAGGTATGACGAGGAAACAGTTTGTATCAGTTAAGTAATACTTATCTAGTATATCTTTCAATGTCTAACATTCTTTTGTTCCATGTCCAAGGATAAGATGATATTTGCAATATGGTATATGAGAATCATCAAGGCGAATTAACAACCTATTAGAAGGTGGTAAAAGTATAAGACCTTTGTTTAAAAGCAGTTGAAGCCTCCTTTCACATTCAGGTAGAGGATGTGTAGGAAACTTAATCTTCTTTAATTTGTATTGCTTTTTGTATTTACTAGGTTCTCCTTTGTCATGAATAGGAGGAAGGGGACCCAAAGGGATCCTAACATCCTTGTCATTAGAAGGAGAGAATGGTTGTTCATGTGGAAGAATAATGTTCAAGTTAGGAGGAGGATTCAAGACCATTGTACTAGCATCCTAGATTCTCCTAGGTTGAAGAGGATGTCTATCAAGATGAGAAGGATCTTGATATCCTAGTCCTGTTGTATGTGCTTCAGTTCATTGTTGTTCAAGAAGTTGATGGATGTCATGTTCATGTTTTGTGTCACAACCTTGTTTACTTAATATAGTGAATCATTTTCCATATGTTTCTTCAAGGTTAATAGGAATGTTTGTGACTTTGTGCTCATAGAATGGTTGGGATTGTGGTGGTTGAGAGGAACAAGGTCCACTTGAAGGAGGAACCGTAGGTCCTATGTTGATTTCAGGATGTAAATAAGCAAGTGATCAGGTGGTGCAATAGTAGGAAGTTCTTGTGATCTCATAGAGCAGTAAAAGGTTGCATTTGCTTCTAGGTTGTCAAGGCAATCATTGTAGAATGTGTTCATGCTAACATAATCTTCTCCAATGATGTCTACATCATGATGAGGACAATCATGAGGAGTTAAAAGAGCATGACATTGTTCAAGGTCATTAAGGTCACAACAAAAGGTATAGTTAGACATGTCTACCAATGATTTGAAAGATTTCCAAAAATTATTGAAAGAAAATGCCATGATGCCAATAAAGTAAGATGCAATAAATGAGGAAAAATAGAGAATCTGTAAATGAAAACAGAATACAGGAACAAAAAAGTGTAATGCAGAAAAATGCCAAAGAGATTGTAAAAATGTTGTTTTAGAACTATAGAGGGACTGATTCGCCCTGGGTGGCGAATGAGTCCCAAGATGCAATTTTTTTGTGTTTTTCAGAATTTTAAGAGTGATTTAAATGTTCTACAGAAGGCAATTACAGATGTAGAATGCATATTTTTACTTTGTTCAATGAAATTGAATGCAAAAATGAAAACTAAATGAATGTTTCACTAATGCAAAATGAAAGGTTCTAGAATGCAATAACAAATCAATGCCCTAATTGAATGCTAATGCAAATGGAAACTAGGATGCAAGATATGAATGCAATCAGAAATTTAAAGTGTTCAAAGTCGGGTTCACCAAAATGTGACATAAATTTTGGGAACCTAAATGCTTGCTCTTGCACTTCTAGGGCCTTTCACCTAGAAGGAGAGAGATTTAGGTCCAAAATACTTATGTAACACTCAAATTAAAATGTATGCAATGTGATATGATGTAAATGATCTTGACTAAATGCAATTGACTAATTAGAATGAACTAAAATGAATGCAAAAATAAAATTTAAGCTATGTTTGAAAACACATTATGATATGCAAATGACTATGAAAATGAAGAAATTATGCAAAACAGAAGGTATAGGGGTAAATCTGAGTGCACCTGGATGTAATATGAGTCGTATGGAGTGTCTAGAATGATGATGAATTTTATTGATTTTTTGCAGTGGGACTCATTCACCCAAGGTGGTGAATCAATCCTTCTACTGATGAAAAACTATCAGGAGCCAATCTTTGTCTATCGAGATCTAAAATCTGACAAAGTTCAAGTTTCCAGTCCCAAGGTGTGAATCATTCACCATAGGTGGTGAATCAATCCTCTCCCAAATTTATGAAAATCCAGGAGACAACTCTACAACACCAGATTAGGAATGTCTTCTTGTCGGGTTGTCGAAGTCAAATCTACATAAAATGGACAAATAAGTCTCTCCAAGCTTGATTTTGACTTATGTTGACTTGAAGTACCTATTTTACATGAAAATCAATCTTCAACACCTTATAACATGTCAAATCTACATACAAAGAGCTACAAATACACAAGAAAAAGGGGGAAATGATTAGGGTTAGTGAATAGGGGTTTGCCTTGGTCAAACCCCACTTTTGGTAATTAAACCCTTGAAAAGATAATAAAATCCAAGAAAAAGATAAAGTAATAACATGCAAATGATGTCCACTCACCTAACTCTTGATCTTGTAATTTTGAAGTAATGTCAATGGCAGCTTCAAAGTGCTTGAAAAGTGCTTTAGTTATTGATGTAAGTTGCTTGAATGTGATGTGTGATTGAATGATTGAATGAATTGATTGTAGGAGATTATGGGAGGATGTAAAATGAGATGAAAAATGCCTATTTATACAATTTGTGTGCCTTACTATCCATTCATACCTCATCACAGGCTGACATCAAGTGTTTTTTGAATAAAATCCCAAAAGGAAATTTGAAATATTTTGAATTTGGGGCCAGGGGGGACTCATTCGCCACCCATGGCGAACGGGTCCCACCAAGGACCTAAAAAAAAGTGTAAGTAATAATGTTACATATTTAATGTTATTTGTCAAGATACCATTCAAAAATACACTTAATTACAACTTATGAGGGCATAAAGAGACCAAATAAAGCATGAGAAGGGTGTAAATAGTGAAAATGTTCCTAGAAGAGTGTGAAAGCTTGTTACAAGACTTTACAACACTTCAAAATAGGGCTTTTTGATGAGTGAAAAGGTGGTTTTTAGGTAAATTGCCTTAAATAGAGTCTAGAATAATGTAGAAATTTCTTACAACACTTCACAACACCTTCACAACATGTCGTTCTTTAAGTTTTAGTACCTAAATAAGCATGTTCAAGCCATGATACAACATAAAATTAAAGCAACATAGTTCCAACACCATGAAATAAGACCTAAAAGGCCATGAAAATGACAAGGGGCCATTTTTCTACGACGTAGAAGCATGGCACAAAATGTGTGGTTGCATGCTTGTTCGCATGGATTGCTTGGAGAGGGCTTGTTGCTTCAATAGCGTTCATGGAGACTCTGAAGATGTATTGTAATTTTTATTTCTGAATAATACATGAGAGATGGATGCTTTTGGAGGCTAGGTTTTTTCCCTTTTGAGGGTTTTCCCAGGGTATATCTTGTGTCATATTTTATGGGTATGTTGTTTATTCTCTTGCATGTTGATTTTGAATACCTAGATGCATAGATTTCTCTTATGGGTTATGTGGAAATTATCTTTAGGATGCAAGTTTTCAACAAGTGGTATCAGAGCTTTGGTTGTGGTTGTATAACCCTTGGTTGAGAAAAATATTGTTTAAGTTTGAATCTATGCATTGCATGTGAGAATCAAAGACATGACAAGATATGAGGCATTTGTAGGTTGTTTATTGCAGATTTGAGGGTTTTGGGTTTGCTATTTTGATGGGTTGTTTATGGATCTGAGGTGTGAGAAATTTTGGGTGAAATGGGTTTCTTGGTTTTGCATTCAAGTGGGATTTTTGTGTGGTAAAATTTACATATGATCTCTTGGCCCAAAACAGACCTCACAATTGGATCTGGGTTGGCCGAGAGACAAAAATTGATATATAATTTGACCTATTTTTGTTACTATGAAAAATTGCAATTTTTTTTTTCCATACCCTGTTCATATGGACGTCAAAATAATATTAATAAAAATTTAAAAAAATTCCCTTAATTAAATCACCATGCAAAAGAATTAAAATTAAAATCAAATTTGATTAGGGGGGCAGTGGAAAATTTTTTAATAATAAAAAAAAATTACTATAAAGTTTTTTGGGGAGGGTCGGACCCCACCAAAACCGTCGGCGAGTTGACCTGCCACCACTGGGGTTTTTCAATAAACAAAAATTTATTATTAAATTTTATCCTCCATGTTCTTAAATTCATCATGAATGAAGGGCCAAAATAAAAAAAATTTATATATATGAAATTTAAATATTTTGAAATTTCATTTCGGGTCTGCCACCCAATGAGCGGCGTCACCCAGGTGGGGTCGCTACCCAGCCACCAGGGGTGGCTAAATTTTTTTTCCTCAAGTGTAAATTGTTGTTTTACTTTGGAGGGGCATAACTTTCATCCAGGTTGTTCGTTTTTTAATTTCTTGGACTCGTTGGAAAGCTTACTCAAAGCTCTATGTTGTGGTGGTAGAGATTTTTCCAGATTTTATAGATGTGACAGTGTTTTTCTTTGTCAAAGTTAGGTGTTTATTTTGACCTTCGAGAGGGCATATCGAGTGCATACAGAGTTAGATTTTGGACTTCGAATAGTCAACGAAAAGCTTGTTTAGAGAAATACATAGTGGATCAAGTTTGAAGTTATTTTGGCATGGTTTATTTTCTTTTTTCCTTATTTGAGTTGTTTATGGGTTACTTTGACTATGGTGATACTATGAGTTTATGGATGATCGGATCTTGGAGATTTGATGTTGGATTCATTGTATGCTCAGTTGTACATCTCATATTATTCTTTTTTTGACATGGTTATCAGTATATAGTTGGATTTATATGCTTCATTGATATATCTACAAGTTGTGCAATGTTGTAGGCGGTCTATACTTACATGTTGCATTTATGACTTGGACATGGGTTATCTTTTCCCATTGATATTTCTATGTTGATGCATGTTTAGTTTTGGTGGATTGGTTTAATCACTTGGTTTGTTGGTTTTGTTGTCATGTTAAGAAGATGATATGGTATTACCAAGTACAATTATGATATGAGACCTATGCAGTTGACTATGATTATGCAGATATGTGGACACGATTGGGTTGAGTTGTTGGTACATTTGGTGGTGTGTTTGGTTCCTTAACTATGGTACTTGAATATGGACATGTTTGGAAAATCATATTAGAGGTTGATTTGGTGTTTGAGTCATTTGGTCTATATGGTTATTCTCTTAAATATCTTAATTTGCATGTTTCAGTGATTGGATCTACAAGTCATGTAGGTTGTGGATTAGCTACCCATTTACTTGCAATGGGATGACCTGGTTGTGGATTATCTTTATTCACAAGGTATGATTCACTGGTGTTGTATACTTTGACAGTTCGCATTTTCCTTGGTCATTTGTACATTGAAAAGTATGTTTAGAGATGAGAGGATATCTTGATTACTCTTTCAATGGGATATTTTGATAGTGATGGATTGGCATGTGGTTTATCATAATGTCATGGATATCTTGATTACTCTTTCAATTGGATATTTTGATAGTGATGGATTGGCAATGATGGATATGTTCATGATGGTTTGGCAGTTATAGGTATCTTCTTGGCTTGGATATTTCGGTTCTACTTTTAATGTTACTAAAATTTTAGTTGTGTGTGTAGACCTAGATAATCTTCATGAAGAGGATGGTTTTTCATGATTCCATGTGTGACTCGGTATCACAGTTTAGTGGGAGTTGTTGGAAGTGACATGGATGCATCATTTGGTATGGTTATCTTTATGTGATTGGGGATATGGTTTCTTGGTTTAGAGTGTTTTTCTATTATGTCATAGTTTACTCTTGATACACGTTTAGAGTTTGGCATGGTACGTGTTTTCTTGAGACTAGGATGTATATATATGTTATGGTGCATGTGATCTCCTAGGAGGAGATGGTTAGATTATGTTGTCATGTTTATGTTCTTGATTCATGATTGGAGTTTTGACATTGATCTTGTGTGGTTCTCTTGGTATTGGATACATTGATCATTTGCTTGATTACTTCATAATGGTGTTATGTTTTTGTATACCTTGATATTTCTACTACTCTAAATGTGCAAAATGACTAAGAAATGTGAACAACAAAATACCAAGGACACCTCAAGATTAGCCAGAAGATTGATACAACGAAAAGGAATGCAAATAAAATGAAACACAAACACTTTTACCTCCCTTGTTGTTGATACCTCTTTGATTGGCCCTTGCTTGGATTGGTTGTGTGCTCCTTAGATGATGGATTGAGTGACTAAAATGCAAGCTTCAATATGCAAAATGATGAACAAAGATGGTTGAATGATTGAAAAAGGCTTGAGGATTCAAATAGACAGCATGTAGTTATCAAAATGCAAAGTGTTGAGAATGCAAATTGGTAGCATAATGGTGCAAGATGGCTAAGTCTGTTAAAATTCCCTTGAGGAGGGGGTATTTATAGGAGAATTTGAATTCTCTAGAGAATTCAACGGTCAAGATTGCTCCAACAAGGCCAAGATGAAGGGCTATGGTGGGTTGAGAACCCACAAGCCCTCACATCTTGACATGTGGAGGGTGAAGTGGACAAGAGGATATGAGGTGGAGATGAGTTGTCAAAAAGGTACATGAGGTGGAAAAGGACATGCACCTTGGGGGATGAGAGGATTTCCACAAAAAGGGATTTCTTGTCCCAAGTGGGAGTGAAAGGGACATTTGAGGAATTTTAGAATTCCTCAAAAATCTACATGGGAAAAGGAAAGGTGGTTGGGAGGATAAATATGAATTAAAAATTCACATTCCTAGGATGATCTAGAGGGTAAGGTGGGCTCCAAAAAGGTGGGACTTGGTCACATGTGGAGATTGTGACAAGTCCAAGGTTCTAGAAGCCTTGGAAGGATAGAATGTGAATTAAAAATTCATATATAAAAGAGGGGAATCTAGGAAGAATAAAAAAGAATTAAAATTCCTTGGAGAATGATTAGGCTTAATTAATCAGTAATTAGAGGATAATTAGGGGCTAATCAGGATTAAAAGCCAACTTGTAAAAGTTGGAGGATGTAACACATCCTAATCAAGGATTAGGCATGTGCACATCCTAATGAAAAGATAAGAGATGGATTAGGATTAGATGAAAATGGCATGTGAGGAATTAAATAAATGTAATACTTATTTAATTCATTTGATGAAAAGAGGATTAAGGATGGTAGGGTATTTAATTAAATACCTTAGGGATTTGGGAGAATTAAAGATATTAATTAAATAATAATAATATTACTTAATTAACTAGGATAAGAGGATGTTTAGACAAAAGTGATAAATTTGGATATAAATTAAGTGTCAAATTTGAATGTCTACATTTTTCCCCTCTTTGAGATGGTGTTATGAAGTAACATCATTTCAAAGAATATTAAAACATAGAACCTAGAAGATGGTTAGATTGGAAAAGATGCCCCAGTCATTCAAAGAAGTAACTAGGAAGGAAGATGATGGGGGTAAAGATGAAGAGTTAGGGATGAAGGATGCCCCCTCGAGAGGACATGCAGGTTGAAGAGAACACGGGTGGGCTCTCGAAATAGATGATGTGATGCAAGGGAAGATGAGGAAGATGATGCAAGGTGATGGGTAAGAGAGTAAGTGATATGGAGATGGATGAAGCACAAATGGATTTCAAAAGGTGATGTTGCCCCAGTCAAGGTACAAGCCAAAATGGGTTAATGATGGATGGAGGGTTGTTAATGACGGATTGAAGGATCCTGACACAACGCGAGGATAGGGAAGGATACATCTTACTGAGTGGTATTGATGAGGGAATGATACATCCCAAAACACCACTAAAAGATAGGGAAGAATACCTCCCGATGATGATGATGAAAGTGTTGTTGATGAGGGAAGGATACATCCCAAAACAACACCAAAGGTTAGGGAAGAATACCTCCCGATGATGAGGATGAAAGTGTTGTTGATGAGGGAAGGATACATCCCAAAACAACACTAAAGGGATAGGGAAGGATACTAATGGATGATGATGAGACGGGGGACAAGACCAAGGATTTGATTAAGTGATTTGTGCAAGATTGAACAGATAAGGAGAAGATTGATATGTGAGATTGAAGATTTGGTTCGATATCGAAAGATTTGGACTGTAGATGGATAAAAGCTCAGATGAGGGGTTTGGTTAAGCTCAGATTGGGATGAGATTAAAGCTCAAATGAGGATTGGATTGAAGACTAGAATAGTTGAAGGATATGATTGGATTGATTCTACACCGAGTTCTGGAGTTTAAAAGGGCATAAGATGTTGACAATCAGATTTTTCCCAATTTGGCAATTTTCAAATATTGTCAAATTTTGCCATTTTAGGAAACCTCAGGGCCGTAGGTTTGAGAGTCCCAATTTTTTCCAAGAAATACCCATTAGGGAGATAGGATGAATTTCCAACTAACATCCCAAATTCGAGATATGCATTTTGAGCTATGGGTGAAAACAATTTTTCAAAATGCTGGAGAAAAACACTAAATTGGGATTTTGAGGGTCAAGATGAAACTTTAAGGCCCCGAAAATGGGTCAAAACGGGTTCCAACAGCTTTCAAAGAAACTAGTTGGAAATCCACTCGTTATCGCGTAACGCAACTACCCGTCAAATTTCAGCTCAAACGGACACCCGAGTCAAAAGTTATGGCCTCCGGAAGGGTCGGGGTAAAAATCAAAAATCAATTTTGAAAAATCGAAGACATGGGTTTTGTTCGCGGAGGAAAATTAGGAAATGGGTCGGGATCAATTTTTTGAAAAAGAGAGC
>VDFB02166390.1:56814-97424 GCA_007258455.2 Sequoia sempervirens | reverse complement strand
GAAAACAAGCTTTGCATATATTCCATATTTGCTTCATAAAACAAAAACTCAGAGGACATGCTCTATTTACACTACAAAAATAATCATAAACTAACTTGGACATATGTCCAATACAATAGGTGCTACACTCACACCGAAATATGCAACCTGCTACAATCTTGTAGCTGCAGCTGACAATGTGTTGTGTCTACTAAAACATTCCTTGTGCTGCTGTTGTTACTGATTTTGTGCTGAACATTCTCCACTTCGTCTATTGCTGCAAGGTCTTCACTTCAATACAAAAACTTTTGACTTCTTACTTACTTTCAATGGTTGCAAAAGACATTCTTTTTGTCTTGTCTTGTTTCAATCTAATGAGAATGAGCTCTTAGTTTCAAATTTCAAATTTACCTAATTCATTAATTGTTGCAGGTATGATGCGGCTATTGCAAGCCCAAAAATAAGCACTCCTTTTCAAATTCAAAAATACCTACCAAATTTCAATGCTAATGATATACGTTGGGGCAAACTGATGGTCTTTAGCTGACGTGGCGCTGACTTGGACAAATCTGTTGACTGCAGAATATTATATTCCAATACTCCCCCTTAATCTACAAGTCAGCAATCAATTTGTTGATTCCTTTCGGAGCTGATCTCCGAAGCTATCCAAAATGCCAAGCCTATCTCTTAGGCGTTCAAAACTATCCTTTGGCAATGCCTTGGTGAATATGTTGGTGAGCTGCTGCTCGGATTTGCAATACTGCAATTCAATCTCACCTTGTTCTACCAACTCCCTTATGAAGTGATAACGAATCTCAATGTGTTTGCTTCATCCATGGAAGACTAGATTCTTTGTCAGAGCTATGTAGGACACATTGTCATAATGAATGACTGTGTTTTCAACTTGTTGTTACTATAAATCTCCAAGGATCCTCCTTAACCAAATAGCCTGACATGCTGCTGCATTTGCTACTATGTACTCTGCTTCTACTGTGCTGAGAGAGACAATCAGCTGCTTCTTTGATGCCCATGAGATTGCACCTAATCCCATGTTGAAGGCATAGCCAACTGTGCTCTTCCTATCATCCACATTTCCTGCCCAATCATTGTCTGTGAAACCATCCAACTTGAACTCATTAGATGCTGCATACATGATGCCATATCCTATTGTTCCATTGACATACCTCAAGATCCTCTTTTCTACTTTCCAATGTGATTCCTTAGGTTCCTCCATGAACCTAGATATCAAGTTGCATACATTAAATTAGGCCTTGTTGATGTCAAGTACATCAAACTTCCAACCATGCTCTTATAAAGGGTTGGGTTCACTTCCTTACTGCTGTCATTCTTGCACAATTTCAGACCTGTTGTTCTTGGTGTGGCTGCAGGTTTGTTGTTCTTCATTTTGAGCCTTCTTAAAATCTGTTTGGCATAGTTAGATTGTGAAATAAAAATGCCATGCACTATTTGCTGAACTTTTATCCCAAGAAAATACTTCAACAAACCTAAATCTGTCATCTCAAATTCATTTTTTCATCACCTCTTTAAAATCAGCAATTCTACTGTCACTATTACCAATAAAAATCAGATCATCTACATACAAAACAACAATTAAAATATCACCTTTGGTTGCTTTGATGTAGAGTGTGGGCTCACTGCTGCTTTTGCTAAAGCCATTGCTCAACAAATAAGCATCTATTTTGTTGTACCATGCCCGAGGTGCTTGTTTCAGCCCATAAAGAGCTTTCTGGAGCCTATACACTTTGTCCTCTTGCCCTGAGACTTCATAGCCAGGTGGCTGCTCCACATACACTTCCTCCTTCAGCACTCAGTTTAAGAAGGTTGACTTTACATCCATCTGTAGCACTTTCCACTAATGATGTGTTGCAACTGCTATCACTGTTCGCACTATTTCCAGCCTTTCAACTGGTGCATATGTCTCATCATAATCAATACCGGGCTGTTGTTTGTACCCTTTGACCACAAGCCTTGCTTTGTGTCTTTTAATTTTCCCTTCAGCTGTACACTTGGTCTTATAGACCCACTTCACTCCAATCACTTACTTACCCTTGGGTAATTCGGTCAACTCCCATGTTTGATTCCTCTCTATAGCATCCAATTCTTCATCCATATCCTTACACCATTTCTCTTCTTTCACCACTTCCTCAAAGTATGTTGGATCACTATAGGAGAATAGTGCAAAATCCAAATTCTCATCAAAATCAGCATGTTGTGTGTTGTCATAGATCTCCCTCATACTCTTTGTTTTTCTTGGCATCAATGATGCGAGTGTGGGATCCAAATTTGCTTCTGAGCTGCTGCTACTCTGACTCTTGGAGCTATTGTACTGCTGACTATCGGAGCTACTACTCTGCTGAATTCTAGAGCTGCTTGTTTGTTGTTTTTGTTCAGTGCTGATAGATTGTTGTATCTGCTGATCACTTGCAGAATTACTATTCTGCTCTAGATCACCAGATATGTTATTTTCTAATGCTCTACGGTGGTTTCTTGCTGAGCTATTGCTCTCTTGAGCTCCCCCTATGTTGCTATCATCTGCAACTTCTTCATCATCAAGGGGTATTGTAACATAAATACCTGTGGTGTCATCTATCGTTCCATCCTGGCATGCTTCATTTTCAATAAATATAACATCCCTATTGATTACTACTTTCTTGCTGATAGGATTGTATAACTTGTAGGCTTTTGACTCCTCACTATAGCTTATGAAGATGCACTTTTCTCCTTTATCATCAAATTTTTGCCTCTTCTCTCTTGGCATGAGTGTGTATGCCACACACCCAAATATCCTTAAGTGCTCAACACTCCATTTGCTATTTGTCCACGCCTCTTGTGGAATAATATCACAGACAGCTTTTGTGGGGCATCTATTTAGTATATAGATTGTTGTTGCTACAACGTCTCCCCAAAATATGTGTGACAACCCTTTTGCCTTCAGCATACTTGCCGCCATGTCTTGAATGGTCCTATTCTTCCTTTCTGCCACTCCATTTTGTTGTGGGGTATACCTTGTTGTAAATTGTTTGTGAATTCCCTCATTCCTACAAAAATTCATAAATTCATTGGAGATGTATTCTCCCCCTCTATCTGTTCTAAGGGATTTGATATAGTGACCACTCTCCTTCTCAACTACTGCCTTAAACCATTTAAACTTCTCAAAGGCTTCTGATTTTTTTTTCAAGAAATAGATCCATATTTTTCTACTATAGTCATCTATGAAAGTCATGAAATATGTATTTCCAGCTAAAGTGGGGGTTTCCATGGGTCCACATAAATCTAAGTGCACTAACTCAAGAGGTTCTTTTGCTCTCCTAGAATACCCGAATTGAAATGGTTTCCTATGTTGTTTTCCTAAAATGCAAGCCTCACACTTGCCATTGGGTTCTACAATGAATGGTAAACCCCTAACCATTCCTTTCCTAGACAATAAACTCAAACTTGAAAAGCTTAAGTGCCCATACCTTAAATGCCATAGTTTGGATGGGTCTTTGATGACTGTCTTGAAGGAAAACTATTGTTCGACTGCTGACTGTTGTGCAACTATTGTCAATGTCGGTGAACAATGTTGTTGCTGACAGTCTACTGTTCCTGTCGCAGACACTATGTGCATCCTAAGAGGAAACATTTTGTTTCTCATCATTTGCATTGCAACCATCACTTTCTTGCTACCTCCTCTATCAAATATTTTGCATTCTCCATTCTCCATCAAGATTTTGTAACCATTTTGGACCATTTGTCCAATGCTCAATAGGTTATGTTTTATGTCGGGGGCATAATAGACATCCTGCATTTGCTGCTTCTCACCATTCTTCGTTTGGATGTTGACTACACCTCTTCCAATGACAGGAACCTTCTCATCATTTCCCATTTTGATCTCAATTTTTATACTACTATCTATGGAGGCAAAGAAGTTCTTGTTACCACTCATGTGGTTGTTGCATCCACTGTCCAAGTACCAAACTTCATCATTGTTGCGTTCAACAAGGTTGCAAACAATGAAAACATTTGATTGTTTGTCATTTTCAACTTTGTTCTCATTTGCTACATTCGCATTTTGGCCTCCATGGTCACACTGCTTCTTTCTACACTCACTAGCATAATGGCCATATTTGTGACAGTAATAATACTGCACATTAATTTTTTTAGACCTCTAATTCGAGCTGTTGGTCCACTTCTGGTACTGGTTTGCTGACTGAGTTGCTTGGTTCCTCTATGCTGTCAGAACCTCCTCTTCCAGAATTGTTTCTACTTCTGCCTCTTTGACCTCTACCTCTGTTGTTTCTTCCTCTTCCTCGACCTCTTGCATTGGTCTAAGCTTTGAATGCTTTCTCTAAGGAAGGAGTAGATCTATTCAACCGATGCTCATGGGTTTGTAGTGAACCCATCAGCTCATCTATAGTCATTTGAGACAAGTTTTTTGCCTCTTCAATAGCAACAGCTACATAGTCAAACTTAGTAGGCAGACTTCTTAGGATTTTCTCAACAATCCTTTACTCTTCCATTGTTTCTCCATTGACTCTCAACTGATTTACCAAGGTGGAGACTTTGGTGTGGAAATCTGAAATAGACTCATTATCCTTCATTTGTAGAGTCTCAAAATTTCTTCTCAAGAGCTGCAACTTAGTTAACCTCACTTTATCAGTCCCTTTATAACTATTTTGCAATACATCCCAAGCTTGTTTTGCATAGTTTGATGTTGCAATATGTGGGAAAATAGCCTCACTCCAGGCTGCCTCAATCAAGCTAAGGGATTTTGCATCCTTCATTCTTATCTCCTTCAACTAATTTTTTTGTGCATTTGAAAGGGCTGCAAATGCATTTGGGTCTATGATATCATTGAACCCATTTGTGACTAACTCCCATAGGTCATTTACAACTAAGATGGTTCTCATCTACTTAGCCCATATATCATAATTCTGCCCATCAAAATTCGGTGGTTGCTACCAACCTTTTCTGTCACCCCCTACCATATTTCTCACTCTCAAATCTGAGAAAACTTAAAGCCTAGATAACCTAGGGCTTAACCAAAGACACCCACAATAAACTTACTACCCAAAAAAATAGGGCTCTGATACCACTTGTTGGGAGAGGCAGGGGTGAGCAATAAAACACAAAGTCACTGCTGTGACAGGATGGACAGAGCAACAATAAAGACACAAAATATGCACAGAGGCAGTGAATCGTCAGCAAGCCAAAACAGACATAAAACTAGCTTTGCATATATTCCATATTTGCTTCATAAAACAAAAACTCAGAGGACATGCTTTGTTTACACTGCAAAAATAATCATAAACTAGCTTGGACAGATGTCCAATACAAAAGGTGCTACACTCACACTGAAATATGCAAGTTGCTACAATCCTGTAGCTGCGGCTGACAATGTGTTGCATCTGCTAAAACATTCCCTATGCTGCTGTTGTTACTGATTTTGTGCCGAACATTCTCCACTTTGTCTATTGTTGCAGGGTCTTCACTTCAATACAAAAACTTTCGATTTCTTACTTACTTTCAACGGTTGCAAAAGACATTCTTTTTGTCTTGTCTTGTTTCAAGCTAATGAGAATGAGCTCTTAGTTTCAAATTTCAAATTTACCTAATTCATTAATTGTTACAGGTATGCTGCGGTTGTTGCAAGCCCAAAAATAAGCACTCCTTTTCAAATTCGAAAATACCTACCAAAATTCAATGTTGATCATATATATTGGGGCAAGCTGATGGTCTTTAGCTGACGTGGAGCTGACTTGGACAAATCTGCTAATTATAGAATATTATATTCCAACACCCATGTATTCTTTTGTTTTTGTTCAATAGTTTACTACCTACAAACTTGCAGAGTCAAAACAGAAATTGTAGTATCGTCGAATCCCACCATTACCCACACTCATTTCTGTTTCATTTGAAGTAGAAATACCTTACTCTTTCTTGGCTTTTCTTAACCACTATGCATCATGCAACGTTATGGAAGCTCCACAAGTCTTATTTTTATTTTTCATCTATCCCATTGGATTATCATCTACTGCTACCTGGAAAGTCAAAACAAAAAAGATAATTTAAAATAGAATTATCGAAAGTGGGGAACGTACTACCTAGCACCTGTCTGTTTTGAGTTATGACCTATTTTAAATTAGAATAATAATTTGTTAATATAATTTTAATATAAAAGAGGGATATGCTAGTTATATTTTGGTCCTACTTTTAAAATTTTATAAAAAAAAATCTTAAAATGTTCTATTTTCATAGGATATTTTAAAATCTTTACAATCCAAAAAATTACTTACATTTATATATTACTGCTGTATGTTTCTAGTAGAATAAAAACTGTGATTGAAATACATGGTAAGAAAAGTGTAAAAGTATAAACAACTATATTAGGAAAGTATGAGAATTTACATCATATTGATGTAATACACAAAATAACACTACTTAAGACAAAACATTAGCTGCTAAGGAGACAAATCTAAACATGGTACAGTAGGTTGAAAGTTTAAATCACTCATGTAGTGATGATTGAAATCACTCATGGATTGAATTTTATTTATTAATGCACTAGTTTATATGTAGGGAAGTTTTCAAAAATATTCAGATCTTGAATATATGTTTTTACTAGATCTTGAATATATGTTTTTACTAGCTCCCATTCTTGGGTGATTTTGGTTGTAAGGAAACAAATGATATTAGAATAATTAGTAATGTTCTTTAATCTTTTTTAACTTTTAAGTGATATACATTCTTATTTCTTATTTGTAATAAATTTTAATCAGACAGATGAATTTAACTTTAATCCACTGTAATAATATTTTACCAGCATTGCAACCCATATTTCTCACTTCATGTTCATCATCCTTGGCATCTTGCAATTCTACTATGTAGAAGGTTTAAAATCAAATGAGTTGTTAGAAGTTAGAATATATGTCATTATCACACAAGTATCTTAAAGCAAGTAACTTTTAAATTACTCTATATATTTTTAGAGAAATGCATCTAATGTAACTTTCAGTAGTGAGACTTTTTATTGCTGCACAGCTATAATTTGGTTTTTCATAGAATGATTAATTAATTTCGGAGTATGCATTATCAAATGTTCAACGTTTTGCATTAAAGCAAATTTTTCTATATATTAATTTGGATTTTTAATATATATTATTGCAATTTTTTATATATTAATATATTAATGTAGATTTTATATATATATTAATGTAGATTTTTATATATATTAATGTTGATTTTTGTATATATATTAATATTGATTTCTTATATAGATTGAGTTATGATGGTATTATGATGTTTAGATTTATTTTTTATGATGTTATTTATTAAATATAAATTTATTCATTTCAATTTTTTCTATATATATATATATACTTTTTTCTTTTTTGTAAGACAAACTTTTGCATGTATTATAAATCATATTTTATTGTTTAAAAATGTTTGACTTATCTGTATTCCATTGTGCAAGGATTGTATAATTTTTTCACCAAACCAACATTTCTTTCAATTTTACATCAAATAGAGGACTCTTTTGTTCTTTAAGGAGAGTTAATTTGTAATTTTATGTATCATCATTTTTCTTCAACATTTCTATAAATTAGACAAAATAATGTTAGATAATAAAAAAGTGCTAGATAATACGGAAACCAAGTTTATTTATTTGGTTAACTTTAAGTTTTTGTATTTCAATTGTAATATTTCAAGTTTATTTAGTTGGTTAACAAAAATAAATTATTTTTTTAGTTGTGCACTTACTACCAACATGATAATTCTTAACCTTTTATCTACCATCGTATCCCTCAATGATGATCAAAAAGTGTTAGATAATAAGGGAATGTAATTTAATTACTTTGTTAACTTTAAATATATTCTATAGTCGGTTATTTTGTTAACTTTGAATAACTTCTATAGTTGGTTAATTATATTCCAAGCTTATACAGTACTACAATGGTATAAGAATATATAAATTAACTTTTTAAAATATTATTTTTTTCTAGCTATGGTGCGACCAAGATTGAATTTTGAATTAGAGGAGCAAAGAAGACAATATTGAAGAGAATATCAAAGAGAATATAGAAGGGAATATTGAAGATGACAATAGGAACAAATGACAGATGTTGAAAGGGAAGAAGAAAGAATAAGAGACAATGAAGCTTGCAGACAAAGATATGGTAGATGAAGGGCAGAAGTAACATTACAAGAATTATAATTACATAATGCACAAGAAACACATGTAATTAGAAACAACTTCCAACGAACATTTGAACAAATATTTCATTCTGAAAGAGACGAAAGACAACAAATTGATCCCCAACCAAGTGACAAGCACAATCGTTTATTTGGTGGAAATATTGAATTGAATCTTCAAAATGAAAATTCAATTTCAATAGAACATGTACTAGAAACACCTCAACATGAAGTTGAATTTGAGATGAATTTAGGTGTACAAGGAAACATACCAAACATAGAAAACTCAAATGGAATGCTTCACATTGACTTCAAAAGTTTTTAAATGCATTTTTGACATCAATTAGATAGCTTGAGAACACCAAACATGTGTTACGTTTGTATAGAATGTTACCTAGGAATGAAAGTATCTCGCACCTTTGAAGGTCCTATGTGTAATAGATGTTGACAAGAGAGAGGAAATAATATATTTTTTGCTTCAAATAATATGGATCTTGGGCTACAACCAAAGAAGTTTGCAAATTTGACTAAGGTTGAAGAAATGTTGATTGCACATTTCAACCCAATACTACAAGTTACACATGCAATAGGTGGTCACTATAAATACAAAGGACACATGATAAGTTTTCCCCAAAATGTGGAACATGTTTCAAAAGTTTTGTCACATTCAATACAAAATTTCCCAATCATTAGTATTCGAAGAAGGGATCAACGTGGCACAAATTATAACTTTACAGTCAATAAAGATCATGTGTATAAGGCATTAAAATACAAAGTAGAGTATGATGAGTTTTATTCAGATGTCATAATTGATAAAAATGCTCTCAATGATTTGTCGAGAAATTCTAATGAAAATATTTTCAACAAATTATAGACAGTACATATGAAATTTGATTATAATACAAATGAAATCATATTTGTTGGTCCAGTTGTGGAGATAGATCAAGGTAATATAATTGAGCACACAATATCAATGGATTCTAGACCACCTAATGCTCGAAGAGAAATGGAATTGATTCATGCATGGGTTAATAACCCTGATGCAAATTTGACAACTTTGATGAATTGACCAAGAATAGGTGCATCTCCTATAAATGAATACGTCACTTCAGGATTACTTGATATGGCATTCCCAACATTGTTCCCTGATGGTAGATGTGATTGGTTAGAACCATGAATGAGGCGAGTGCATTTGCATGAATTTTTCAAGCACCTATTGCGGTACAGGGATCATTGCTTTGGTAGTCATCCAAGGTTTAGATATTTCATGATGAACATGATAATGAGACACTGTGCACAAAATTCATCTGTTGTATTTGTAAGAAGAATTTTTCAAGATATTCCAATCACCATCAATGAGTTGTGTAAGCATATGTAAAACATGCTACATTCCCATCTAGCTAATAGGTTGATGCGGTTTGGAACAACATTAAGGGGTACAAGGTCGTATTGGAAAAAATATCGTGTAGAACTGACTAACATGCTTCATCAAATAGGTTCTCCTACAATATTCTTCACCTTAAGTGTTGCAGACATGTATTGGCCAGATTTGCATGCATTAATGCCAAGAACATAGCCAGCTACTCCAAGGGAGGCACAAAATTGGTGAAAACAATGTC
The DNA here is from genome assembly GCA_007258455.2 of Sequoia sempervirens. Taxonomy (NCBI): domain Eukaryota; kingdom Viridiplantae; phylum Streptophyta; class Pinopsida; order Cupressales; family Cupressaceae; genus Sequoia; species Sequoia sempervirens. The sequence goes on along the minus strand of VDFB02166390.1, from coordinate 87,633 downwards.
ACTGACTATCCTCATATAGTCGCACATTACATACACTTGAGACATTCAATATTCAAAAAAGAGATACTAGAAAAAGGAATGAATGTTAAAGATTGCTAGTGCAGATATGAGTGGCAGCATAGGGGCTCACCGCATGTGCATAGATTCCTATGGATACATGGAGCACTAAATATGGATAGTATTGATTGGTCAAATGAAGAGCAACAAAAAAATGCTGAAAGATATTTCCATTGTATTGTGCAAACATGGAATCTTAGAGAAGATTCAAATCAACAAAACATACAAGCATTTAAAAAAAAATGGAATTATACATGTAATATATTAAATAAACTATTTGTAGTCTATGATATTATTTGTATTTCCAACTATAGGCATTCCAAAAAAATTCTCAACATCCATGTCTTAAAAATATAAGACAACTTGCAGAGATAGATGTTGATCATGACTATGAAGAGGTCCTAAACTGTGTAGAGTGACACACAATGTGTAGTGAAGGTGCATGCCTACAAAAAAAGAGGGGAAGAATGGTTTGCAGGTAACTATTTTTACAAGTTAAAATATTTATACCAAAGTGAAATATATAATATAATTTTGAAGTACTAAAATCGATGACATATTTATATTGATTATAGGTATAATGCTCCCTGGCCATTGAATTTAGAGGGATCCAAATTATATGAAGACATAGAAAAAAGTGAGAAAAAAATTAAACCAGCTAGAAATGATGATAGAGTAAACTCACACAATCGTTACATATTGTAGTTGTGGAGAGAAAATATAGATTGGCAACCTGTTCTTTCCAAATATGTTGTGATCAAATATATTACAAAGTATGAAGCAAAAGTAGATAAAAGCTCTGAAACATACCACCAAATGTTGACGCATCTTGCAAACATAGAAAATGCTAATGATTTAGCTGCAAGAACATATAAAAGGATTTTGACAGAGATTGTTATAGAGAGATAGACATTAGAGCTCAAAAAATATGGCACATGCTACTAGAGATTTCATTGGTAGAGAGTAGCAGAAGATTTTTCAATCTAAATGTATCACGTGAGATGTTTAAACCTATAAGTGTAAATGATGAAGAGAACAATGAAGAATAGTCAAAAAAATTCATCGATGGATATGAAACAAGGCCTTTTTCTATGGAACCTATCACACTGATTGATGTAGTCAAATCATGGATATATAATCCTAAAATAAGAAGAGATAACAAATGGGAGCCAAGACAAATAGCTGCTACTATCAGAGTATTTCCTAGGTTTTTGTCTATTCTCCACGTGAGTCAAAAAATGGATTGACTTTTGCTTATCAGATTTATTATTATACAAACCATTTCATGACATGGAAAGAGATATTGGTCATGATAATGACTCCATAATATCAAACTAAGATTCATTTCACTATAACCCTTCACATGTGGAGTGAAGAGAAAATGCAGAACATATTGAAAACATTAGTGATTCTGAAATTGAAGACAATGAAGCTATTCAGCAAAATATTATAGAGCATGAATGGGAAATAATATCAAGATTACATAATGGTTAGCATATCAAAGTTTTTGAAATAGATATGTTGGGTTGAAGAGATGTTGATAGACAAACAGACTGGTGTAATGAATACCAAGGTGAAGTGTACACAAATCAAGCAATTAATTTCATAAGCAGCATGAGAGATCATGGGTGTCTCATACATGATGAGATACCATAGTGTATCGACTATACAAACCTCAGTGATAAACAAAGAAAGGCACTCAACATAATTATGGCACACTACCATAATAATCAGAATCCATCACCATTGCTAATGATAATTCAAGGAACAACAAGAACATGAAAGTCATATCAAATTGGTGCTATGATTCAAGCTCTTGAAAATGCAGTGATTCTAGGTCGTTCTCCCCTTCTATTACTTGCACCAACTAGAGTTGCAACATTCACATAGGAGCATCCACAGTTCATTCAAAATCGAGAATCCTAATAATAGATTTTTCTCAACCAGAAGGAGCAAGACTAACAAGTTTTCAAGCAGAAATAAGACACATCAAATACATTTTGATTGATGGGTAAAAGTACAAAGTTGTGTCACACTTTTGACCAGCTTATCAACACAACTAAATTTAAGTATTTTCTAACTAAAAATCAATTTTGGTCAAACATATGATCTAGTAAGATTCATTCTAGCTAAGTTAGATACTTCCACAACTTTTTCAACTAAAATGGTTGGCTAAAAATATATAGAGCACCACTTTGAGGCCAATTTACCAAAAAAATAAATTTATTTGACAAACTTGAAGTTTCAATAACTCCTACTCATGTAAATAACATTTTTTTTAGATATAAAAATACCCTTTTGTAGATCCATAAGTGTAGTTTGCAAAAATATATTTATTTTAATAGTTTAATTATTATTTATATTTTAGTTTTTATTTTTACTAAAAGAAGGTTATCAACAAAAAATATTAGGTTGATTACTATGCCAAGGAAAAATAATAAAACTTATTTAAAAAGTTTAAAAAAAATATGATACACTGGATAAAAGAATCTATATCAAGATGATATAAATTTTTTATTATTTTAGATTTAAATATTTAATATAAAAGTTGATGTCAAATGGAAACAACTATTTTTTGTTACACACACAATTTAATATTTATTTTAAAATATATATTTATCAAAATGGAAAAAAAATTATACCCATGCACTAAAGTTTCAAGTTATAAATACACACACAAAAATCGAAAGAAAAAAAATAAAATTTACTAAAAAAAGTTTGACATCTAATGCAACTTTATTTTTTAGCATTTTATCAACAACTAAATTACACATTTTACTAGTTTACATCATTTCAAAATTCAAAACATATATGCCACTTTTTAGTGATTCAAGTTTAAAAGTTGGATCAGTGTTGGTTGTTTCCTTTATAAAGTGTGACACAACTTTGTACTTTTACCTTGATGAAATGAGCTTCATTGGTTAAAACTTACTAGAGAACATAGATTCTCGACTCCAACAAGCATTCCCACAAAATACAAACATTAACTTTGCAGGTATACACATGATTATGATTAACAAAATAACTATTTTATATTTTAATACAAGTAATTCAGATATATGAAATTTCTATAGATATGAAGGTATATAGTATTGATAATAATTTGTATTGACTATCTTTCAGCTATATCTATGATTTTGGTTGGAGATTTGGGTCAGTTGCCTCATGTTAGTGATAGACCAACATATGACAACAATAGAAGAGCTAAGTTGCTATGAGAAAAAATCAAAATTGTGGTTACTTTAGATAAAATATTCAAACAAGATGGACAAAACATCTACCAACAAATATTTCGTCAACTTTTGACAAATCTTAGAGATGCAAACCCAACAATTGATGATTGGAAATTGCTTATGACAAGAGCCACTATTACCATAGATGTAGCTACCAATGAGGAGTTTGATAATGGTGTTCATTTGTTCTCAAAAAATGATAATGTTCATAAACATAACAACAAAATGTTATAGTCATTGAAGCATCTTGTTGCAAAAAAATCAGGAAGTATTAATGCAACAGAAGGATGCTCAAATGATGAGCTTGATCTAGAATTATTGATCAGTAAGGATGTTAGGGTAATGTTGACTTCAAATATTTGGATACAAGCAGGGCTTGTAAATGGAGCTCTAGGATAATATTTGAAAGATTGTGTACAAACTTGGAAGTGGTCCACCAGAACCACCAACATATGTAATGGTTGAGTTTGATAGCTATTTAGGAATACCATTTGATGATCGTAATCCAAATACAATTCCAATTACAACAATATAGAGGGGGAGGACAATCCAATTACCATTAAGATTGGGTTGGGCATTGACAATTCATAAATCACAGGGTTTGATTCTTTCAAAAGCCACTATTGATATTGGACCAAGAGAAAGAACGCGATTAACATTTGTTGTCATATCCCATGTAAAGTATCTAGACAACCTAAGAATTATGCCACCATTCACATATGACTATTATGAGAAAATGAAAAAGGGTAGACAACTTGCCAAGAGAAAGATTGAAAATTTGAGAAGATAATTGATGTAACATTTTTTCTTCAGTTTTGTTTTAATGAGTATCAAATTTCTAAATGTAATATATTTGTATGATTTTTAGTTTTATGCTACTTTCAATTCTTTTATGTTTAATGTATTGAAAATTCAACAAATAAATGTTCCTTATGTAACACAATTATGATACTTTTCAAATGTTTTTTATTAGAGGTAAAAAAAAAGGGTTTTGAAGGGGCTCAAAACCCTTTACAAAAGAAAGCAGTTGAAAGAAAGATAAAAGCAATACATCAACAAATAGCCCCACATCAGTGACCCATCAGCAAAAAAGCAGCCAAAAAGGAGGACCAACCAACAACACTACATACTTTTCAGAATGTTTGTCGCCTCCACGTCACAGTCTATAGCTTTCTGAGCATCATCAAAAACATCAAAAATTTCCTTTCCAGATGCCCTTTCTTGAGCTTTAGTTTTGTTCCTAGTACGTGCTCCAAGACCACCCGTATTTACCTTTGAAATCAAAACAATTCCTTTTTCACCACTCTTCTGACCAACAACAGCGTCACCCATCTGCTTACCAGCAACAACACCCTTATGATCATGGGCAACATCTTTCCATTTCTTAGCACTAACTAAAGGAGAGGCAATAGCAACAGACTCAAAATTACCAACAATTTTATGACCCTCCCCACCTCTCATCACAGAGTCCCAAACTTTCCCCATTTGTTCCTCAAGAATGAGGATTCTTTCTTCCATGTTCTGCTTTAATGACTTGTAGTAGATTTAAAATTCATTTGGTACCCACGTGGATTCTTCATATTTCACACCATAATTTAAAAAATTGGTATGTTTCATATGCTTCTCACATATTCAAATTTTTTTACTACTTTAAATATATACAAATCATGTAAGGATATGATGAACAATGAATTTTATATTTAGTTGTAAATTTTTTATGATTGATTACCCTAATTTTCTTTTTTCAAAATAGCAACGATAAATGAATCATATGAACTAGAACATTCAATGTCAAAGCTGCCATCAAGATAGGACTCAATTGATTCTAATACATATGTTGAAACACCTATTGAGAAGTTGTGTAAATCAATTGAACAATATTGTGAACAAATCATTAATGGACTTAAAGATGCAGCATATCTTGCAATAGTGGTTAAAGAAGAAGAAAGCATCCAAATGAAATACATAGCTCAAAAGTTTCACAAAACATGCCAAAAAGTTATAGGATTTTCCAGTTTACTAAGAGAAATATTTTATGATGAGCAATATGAACAAGGATCTTTTGAACAAATTATAGGAGAATTCCTACAATTTTTGAATGATAATTAGAATAGAGAAATAAGAATTATATATATTGTTTTCCGATCTTTGCTTAACTCATATGAACAGTATTTTGATAGAGACTTTGATGTCTATTTTGTAAAAAACATTGTTCCTATTTCTTCTATGTAAGTGACTTTTTATGTAAATAGTTCAATTTGTGTTGTTTGAAATATTATGTAGCTATTTCCAATTATGTACATGATTTCTTGGGGATGTAGATCTGTTGGAGAATTGAATGCTTTCATATGTCAAAAACTATTAAATTTAAAATAAACTAATATTTATTAATATATTGGTGGAAATAGTTCAAGTAAAAATACAACTCTAGCTTATAAAAAAATTAATTAACCAAAGTATTTTTTATCATAGATATTTGAAATACATTTCCACATTTTCAAAATAAGAAAATAATAATACTAAAAAAAATGCTTATCTTCCTCAAAATTCAATTTCAAATAGAATTTTTAAATGTTGTTCTAATAGTGCTTATGGATATGATAGTGTTTATTTAATTTTATATGACAACCACTTCAATTTTTTCTATATTTGTATGTCATTAATTTAATTTAAATAAATATTTGTAATGATTTTTTTAATGACTACATTTATTAAATTATCTAATTTTTTAAAACATTAATTTAAACAATTAACTTATATTCATTAAAGTAATGTCTCCTGACAACATATATAGAAATTATTTTATAACATATATCTACATATTTAAATTATTTAATATTCAAACATAAACAATAAATCTAACACTAAAACAATTTGTATTTGTACATCTAACTCTAATTTGAACTATAATCCTAACTATAATATTAACTATGAGTCAAATCCTAATTGTAACCCTAATTATAATCCAAATTATGAACCTATTTCTATGTGTAATCATAACCTTAACGATAACATTGATCCTAATTTTATATCTAACCCAAGTCTAATTCTAATTCTACGAGTAATCCTAAAATTAACCCTAATCCTAACCCAAATGTTAATGCCAATTTTATCTTTAATTCTAACCCTAACCTACATCCCGATCGTAAAATAAATTCCAACCATAACCTTGATTTTATATTAACCTCAACCCTACCCATGATCCTAATTATTTCTCTAATCTTAACCCTAACCTTAACCCTACCCATGATCCTAATTATTTCTCTAATTCTAATTCTAACCCTAACCATAACCCTGATCCTACCATTGATCCTAATTTTATCTCTAATCCTAACCCTAACCCTATCCTGAATGTTAACCCCAACCATAATATCTAACCCAAAATCTAACCCTAATCCTAACCTCGTCCTATTTCTAAACCTAACACTTTTTATATATGCTAATCCCAACCTTAACCCTACCACTCATCTTAAACATAATCCTAAACCTAACCCTAACCCTATCACTCATCCCAAACATATTTCTAAACCTAACCCTTTTAATATATTCTAACCCTAACCCTAATCCTAAACATAACCTTAAAACTAAACCTAATTCAAGTGTACTAATACTAATTGTAACCCTAATAACAATTTTATCTCTAAACCTAACCCTATTCCCAATAACACTTACCCTAACTCTAATCCCAATACTAATTTTAACCCCAACCTTTATTGTATTTCTATCTCTGACCCTAATCCTAACCTTAACCATACCCTTCATCCTAATTTTGTGTGTAATCCTAACCCTAACCCTAATTATGATGATAATCCCAACCCAAATTATAATTCTAACTCTAATCATAATCTTACTACTAACTCTAACCCTTTAGAACCCTATTCATAATGATAACATTAATCCTAATCGTAACCCTAACCCTTACCCTAATTGGGATGATAACCCCAACCCAAATTTTAATTATAACTCTAATCATAATCATAAACCTAACCCTAACCCTAATCTTAAAACTAATGCTAACCCAACCCTAATCCAAATTCTAACTCTAACCCTAACCCTAATCTTACTACTAAGGCTAACCCAACCCTAATCCTAATCGTAACTCTAACCCTAACCCTATTCTTATCCTTAATTGTAACCGTAACCATAACCCTATTTATAATGATAACACTAACCCTAATTGTAACACTAACCCTAACCCCTAACTCTTATGCTAACCCTAACCCTAATAATTTTGTCTTTCATGTTGCGTTGTGAATGCTACAAGCAAATTTATATTAATTTATAAATAATATATATTAAAATGTCGAGAGATATCCTTCTCTAAGCATCTATTTTTATCAATTAGTCACATAAAATTACAATAGACGCCTCAAGAAGGATATCTCTCGACGTTTTTATATATATTATTTATAAATTAATATATATATACACAATCATGGAATGACATTGTGTGACTTGTTGACATTGTAGAACCTATCAACATAATAACTATTCAAGATTAAATTTAATTGTTTCAACTGTATTTAAAAAATATTTATTTGAGTTGTGTTTAATAAATATTTGTTTTAATAATTAAACGTAACTTCAACTATATTAGTGGTGACTAATTAGACAAAAATGCCATATCGTGATTACTCTCAATAAGCTATATAAAAGCAATACAAATTTTAATTAATTCAATCTATGATTCAAAAGAAATTCCTTTCCCTTTACAAATGTTTAAATGTTCTCTCGATCAAATGTAATTCTATAAAGATCTTAAGTTAGACCCACAATAGTGTGTCTCTTAGATTTTTATATTTTAATATTTTAAAAGTCATGGAATGGACCTTCATTCAAAGGTCCTTCAAATAAAAGTCTTTGGTTGGGCCTTTCCACCTTGGTCCTTAGATTTTCCCATTTTTTATTTCAAACCTTGGGTTGGACCAACAAATATAATCAACGTGACAAGATAATTTGTAAGATTATAGCCCTCAAAATATTTTTTTAAGTATAATTTTATTATTATATTTATTTTATATTTTCTAGTGAACATAGGTTTTCACTAAAGGTCAAGGTCTCTAATATAGACATGTTATCCTCGAATTCAGCTGCACTCAATTCATGGGATAACCCATACGAAACGTGTTCATTCCATAGCCTACATTCTCTAAGCACATAAGATGAGGCAAAATCTCACTTGCCCTCGTGCATGGTCCAAAGCCTCGAAAAGTCATTTCGAGCGTTAGTCTTTCCACCTTTCAAAAATTTGCAAATGGTTAAAATTACAAAACTTCAATTTTTTGAGTTAGATAATTTTCCTACATATGCAGGGGTGTTAAATTTTAGCGCCCTTGCATACTTTTGGAAAAAAATAAAACATGTCTAGAAGTGCTCAATTTTAGCACCTCTACATGTCTTTTGCAGATTGTTTCACGGAATTTTCTTGTCGTTGCATCTAGAGTCTCACATGCTTTGCATTAAATGCAATGTTAATGTGTTTTAATGGGCCTTTTAATAGGTTTTAATGTGTTTTAATTTTTATTTCATCGTCTCCCTCTGAATCAACTACATGCTTGATTCCCCCATTGGCGTGTCCGTGTTTGGATCTTTGCAAAGACTCGAGCAGATTTGTTAGGGTTTCGATGCCATTACCATTTCACAAGTATGTGATTATTTTCGCTTTCTCTATTCACTTTTATACATTTTATACATTTAGGGTTTTTATTTTCACACATTTTTAATTTCTTGTGATTTTGATGTTGGGGTTTTTGGTTATATATGTTATCATTCAAGGCATGGGTTGATTTCTATTTTACTCAAAACTTTGTATATTATTATTTTTGACCACTATCATTTGTAATGGGTCGCGGGTTTTTAATCTCGACCCCCCTGTTACTCACATGTCTTATCATTTACGTGAGTGGGGGTTAAAACCCTATTTTGTGTCGCCACTTAAGTCTTAGCATGAACCTTGCGCAAAGTGAATTTTATTCACCAATATACATAGCCATGAAATCTATTCCTTATGGGTTTTATCATTTTACACTATTATTTTTTGTGTTTATCGTGGGTTTTAAACCCCGCGATACATAGACTAATGATATGAAACACATGTATCATGGAGTTTATAACTTGTGATACATAACATAAACACTCATTGCAAATCATATTCAAAGTCAGTATTTCTTCCCGTTGTTGCATGAAATGTATTGTCTTACCAATATGTTGGTTGAGGTTTAAACCCTGGACAACATCCATTCAACCTTTCACATGTAATGACATAAATTTTTCCCGCTTATACACTTGCAAACATGTATCTTGATGTAGTGGCAGAAATTTTTTATATTTGAAAGGGAATTCAAACCTGATCTTGATAGTTTTTGTGCTACACCATTAAATTTGGAGTTTATTGTTCTAGTGTGTGAACTTTGCTAATAATTCAGATACTTTGGGCTGCGGGTTATTTGCTATGTTTTGTGGATTGTTTGGTGGTGTATGTTGAAGTCTTTGAGCTGCAAGTGCTTCACTTTTTATCTTTAAGAATCATCACTGGAAACAACACAAGTCTTTCAGCTTTTTTGGGTTTTCTAGTTACGAAACTCACCAGTATCTCTTTGATTACTCTTACATTTAATCAAGTTAGATATTGGTTATTACTACTCATAATAGTACTTTGAAGTGAATTACATATATCGTAATAGTATTGTTGTAAGAAGAAAACATCTTTTTCTGAAAAAAGAGAAAAGGATGCATGTAACACCCATGGATAAATTTAGTATGCATAATCTAGGTTAGTTACTTGTAGTTTTAGTGAGAAGTAAGAAGGGAGCCTCCCCTTTTTGAGAGGAGATATTAAAATCTCATCATATTTGTGGTTGAAATCATCATTTTGTAATTAATCAAGTGATTACAAATATTCACCCAATAGTTTTTTGGTGACTTTGTTGGGGATTACAAAGACATAACCAAGCCTCACACTTTTGGTTGAAGTACACACTAGATTCTTACTGTGTTTGTAATTATTTCTTTATTACTTATTTTCATTTCCTATCAAAGAGTGTATTCTAGCAGAAAGAAGTTTCACATGTGGTCATAGGGAACAAGGCCAAATTGATCCTACATTTGAACTGCTGAGGAAACATAACTTTGATATTCCTCCTCCAAGGATGAGATCTCCTTTGTAGTGCACAAGGAGTTTCCCTCCTCGAAGTGTAAGGTCACCTATTCCAAGTGAATCTTCTAGTATTCAAAGAGCTTTGTCTATTTCACCAGTTCAAAGGTATATTATCTCTCCATTCAATCAAGGTAGAATGGTTGCCCAAGGTGCTCCTCAAGGTCCTTGGGGTAATGCTTTTGGTCCTTTGAATTTGAAGCCACCTTTACATGAACTTCCTCAGACCTCATGCAAGAACATCCCCAAGTTTAATGGAGATGGAAAGCAACACCCAACTGTGTAACATGCCATTCGTTCACTGAAGTAAATTTTCCTAAGTTTTCACTTTGTGAGTAAATAAACTATGGAACTAACCATTGCAATAAAAAAAATCATTTTTTTATTGAGAACAAATGAACCTAGATGTCATAACAATATTCAACATGGATTCCATTTCAATATAATAATTTCACAAATTATAATATTCCAAGAATGCACATACAAGTACATACATAGCTCAACCAGGCTTCAAAGCAATAGATATAGATGGTCCAAGATCTGCCTTTCAAATATTGGTCTTCTATTGCCCGCTGAGGGGCACAATCATCACTTAAGCATTTTTCTACCAACCACAAACTCATATGCGGTCTCCCACACATCTATCATAAGATAAATGGCCCTACCCTTCGACGAAGAGATTGGTGGAGTAACCTCGTACGACAACCATTTTGAGCTTAGTGTTGTGTCCTACATGACTAGAACTTGTAACCCTACAATTTGGAACTAGGATGCACTACATGGACACGGTGAACTGACGGTGGAGCCAAAGGAAATCACACTACCTTGGCCAAAGTGTTCTCACTCAGTACTTCGAGTGATAGTCATCCTATTCACTTACACTAGTCAAGCTCAATTTGACTTAAGGCCACTATAATCTATGCATAGGTATTTCCTCCAATGGGTAATCTTTAACCCCATAAATAACCTATCCCTTTTCCCACAAACTCTTTGGTATTTCTACTCACAAAGCATATGAACAAGTTCCCTCCCTTCAATGGACAATATATCTCAGGAGTAACCCACTGGATATCTAATATAATCAAATAACTTTAGTTATGAATAATCCTCAAGCTATCCTTGTTTAATCATATCTAGTACAATAGTACCTATGTCAAACAACTTCTCCTATTATGGAGTAATTACAAGCACTTTCACAGAAGAGCATAAAACAACTTCTTTTCCTTTCCAAAGCAAATGCTATGTTTTCCTAATGCAAGTAATCTCAAGTAGTTCAAATAAAGCATTCAAGATTCAATCTTTCATAAATACAAATAAAGGAAGATTAGATCCTCATGCCTGTAATATGATTAACCACTTGAATAACTTAGCACACATCCTTCCAATTAGCAACCTGCCAGCTTCACTTAGACCTCTTCTAGCAGTACTTCAATAAGACTCTACTCACAAGTTGATAATATACTTTCGTAAATATAACTCACACAATATAGCTCTTCAAAAAATACTCAAGGATCTCACAAAATTCAATTGCAGAATAATGCAGATTAGTAAAATGAGACTTTGTAGCCTACAAAAAATGCATGCAAAATGACAGCTTAATCCATGCAAGTCGACTCACTTCACTTAGCTTTAAAATGTGGTAGTAAACTAAACACAAAATCAACACATGAAGCTACAGGTCGACCCATCTAATTAACAACAGCAAGAGACTTATTCAATTGTGCTCATGTTAAAATGATGACAATCAAATTACAACAAAGATGGACTTCTACAACAAATTAAACTTCATTATTTTGGCACCAAGTATGCAGTCATTCCCCTATTACTTTGGTGTGGCTTTACTCATTGAAACAGTCTACAATCATAATGCAACACACGCTCAATGTCGACTAAGTCTAAGCTTTGTAGAAAACAGAGGAGTAAAGAGTCACTTGGCACATAAATGATACTTTGACCAATTCCTTGCATTGTTGTTACTTTTCCTATTATCATGCATCTTATACTTTATGAGGTTGGTGTAGCATTCTATTGCTTCATTGCTTTTATCATTAAGATATACGCCTTCTAAGTTTCAATAATTTGATGCTCATAAAGACAATGACGCCTTTCCATAGTATTGACATTATGGTTTATCTATATCGACCTTTTATTGTTGTGAAATACTTCCACATAGTTTGGCCTTTATACAATGTTAACATATGCATTATTCACCTTTAAATACTTTGCAATATCTCATATGCAAATCAACCTATGCTCATAGAAATAAATTGGCCCTCAAAGCATTATAAATATATGTAAATATACATACATATATATATATGCCAATAAATTACATATGTATACACCATGTCAATCAAGTATGAATACATTTGATATATGAATGAATACGAACAAGCTAACATTCACATAATAATACCAACCATATCAATTGTATATATATATATATAATACATGTATGTGTACGTACATATTCATTTCGTATTGTCCACTTGATAGCTCCATGTTCATAAGTCACCCATTCATAAGCGTGCATAGGTACGTCTACCTATGTACTCTCATGTATGTGTTCATGCGTATGGTCTATCGCCGAAATGCATACATATACATATACATACATTTCCACGTGTATTCACCTCATCTATACAAGCATAATAATATAAAGAAGAACTCATAAGCTCTAAAAATATAAACATCACCCAAGCATGCATTCAACAACAATCAAGACCCATGCTAATGCAACACATATACTAAGGATGGCTTACCAAATCCCAACACAATAACTTGACTCAACCATTCTACTATGAATGTGTGTAAGCTTAGATAGGTTACATTACTGGTTACCTGACCAAGATCTTCTCCTGAGTGATACTTCCCCTCCACCTAGAGGATTGAACATATACCTGCATCAACTAACACATTCCCACGGTAGTCAATTGTTCAACAAAATATGCATTACACGTAATATTCCTCATAGTTAGAATATCTAATTCAATAACTATCCATTTCACATATATGCATTTGTTCACATATCATTAAATGAAATAAAATTCATTCATAATTCACTAATAACAAAGTGCAAGCACAATTTATTCTCATTCAAAATTCAAATTACATTCACATTTACCCTACATAGTAATACTAAATAGTAAATACACAATTGGGGTGTAAAAGGATGAGCATATCACTGCATTCTATATTGTATGTGGGGTTCTCGGCATGGAACATGAGGATGTATCAGTAATATTGTTCATTGAAACTTTACAAGGAGTAGCAGTTGACTGGTTCTACAATCTTGCTATTGTAACTATCACAAATTGCGCTACTCTTCAAACTAAGTTCAAGGAAATATTCGAGCCTATTGAGGATGCTCACGCCTTCTTGGCTCAACTTTCCATAATGAATAAAGAACCACATGAACCCATGCATGAGTTCATGGAGAAATTCAAAAAGTTGACAACCAGGATTCCAACTGATGCTTAGCCAACACCTCATAATCTGAAGTGCTTCTTCATTAATATGCAGTTGTCGGAGGTAAGTTTCCTATTGCAGAGATCTAAACTGGCTATCCTTGATGTTGCACAAGCATTGGCTACTGAGGTTGAAGATGATTTGATTATTGTTAGAAAGATAAGGAAGGAATCAAATAGGAACAAAGGACATACATCTTCGGCCCAAACTTCCACAAACACCATAGATCCTATGGTGCAAAAGTTAGAAAATGAATTGCTAGATATTAAGAAGCAAATTTCTCAAGGATCATCTAATCCTTCACATAAGGAAGTTCCAAGGAGAACTTATCTGAATGCTTTGAATTATCCTAATAATGCTCAAAGGAACCAAAATTGACTTCCTACACTGCAAGGAAGACTTGCGCTTGAAGCACCTCCTAAAAATACAATAGTGGGATAATATGAATCTGAGCAAGAAGATCTTCCTCAATCGGAATATCTCTTAGAGGATAATTACAATCTCTTCCAGGAGTAGGAAGTAGATCCGGTTGGTGACTCTAACATTGGGTATTTGAACTATGAATAAGAAGTTGATCAAGAAGAGGAAACATTTGTTGATGCCTATGTCGTTTTCACTCATTCCCAAAATCAGTTTTTCATCAACAAGGTGATGCAACTAAGGCAAAACATCCCCCATGTTTGACAGTTACCATTGCTAAGAGAGGGACTCCTTTACCAATCCAACCAAAAGATACAACAAGGAATAATCAAGTAAGTACCTCAAATCCTTTAGCATCTACTTCTACATTAAATACTAGTATTCCATTTCCCAAACACCAAAATGAAAATATCTCGTCGTCTTTGGAAAATCCTTATCAAGCCTTTAACATTATAGACCATGCAAAGAAGACCAAAGTTCAAATGTCATAAGTTGGGTATCTTCAGGCTAATCTAAATAAATTTGATAGGCTTGTTAAGTTTGTTAAGGATAAAAGTACTCATCTTAACTAAGACTCTTCCCAGAATACCCCAATTGTTCTCAAACCAATGCCTTCACAAAATAATTTGGTTTCCATTCCCTCTTCCACCCCTAGAAAGATAGATATGTTTTATACCTCCTTGTTGGTTAGTGGTTATAAATCAAGTAATTATTGATGGGCTTAGTTATTAGTACTTTTTCTATTGCTTTTCATATGCTTTCAGATACTTTACACATATTTTCTAAGTACCTTCCAGATAAAACTTCCATGATATGTTATCCTTTCATACATACTTTGCAAGTTTGAACCTAATTTGTGAATATGAAATATGGTGATTATATGCATAGTATTGCATGATTTAAACATGAGTATGTATGCATATGAATGGAATTATGTGATTTAATTATGATGGTTAGTTGCATATGTATGTTGTGTGGATTAACCTCTCTATAGCTCAGCACACGGTAATAAGAATGGAGCATTTGTAGCAAGAACCAAAGCAACAGAATAGGGAATTAGTGGAGTTCAAGCTGCCTAAAGTGCAGGAAGTTGTGGAGCTGAATGTGAGTCATCATGGAAGGAATAAATGTTGAAGAAGGATACTTGTTATAAAATTCTAAACGTTTGCTTATGTGTTTCACATGCAAATTGTTTCATTGGAGTTCTTATTTGAATAGGTCTCTTCTTCCTTTTTAGTTAGAATGAATAAGTCGGTCTTAATTTCATATACTCGTATCTAGGAGTGGGATTAATGATTACAGTTAGTTAGTAGTTTGAATAAGACTCTCCCTGTTTTTGTATAAAGTCAAGGAATGAGTTTGTAGTAAAGTTAGTTGGTTGTTATAAGTTGTTAGCAATTAATCATTTCCAATTCCAAGTGATCTAAAAACATGTTGAAATGCAAATATTTAATACAATCTGCAAGAAGGATTTTGTTTGAATATCTTGTGAGGTGCAATGAATGGAGTTGTGTGTTACATGGATGCATAATAATCTGAGTTAGTTTTGGTTCTAAGTTAAGTGAGACAGTCCTCTAAGTTGGCCACTCAAGGTACTTCCCCTCACTTCATCTGTTTACTTGTTCATTTATGCATTCTTGTTAATTCTATTGTTATTGCTTTATAAATGTATTGTAGAGTAAAGTAGAATAGCTCTTACAATTGATTAGAGTAGGTGTTGTTCATAAATAGATGTGTAATTGGTGAACCATAGCACTCCAGAGATTAGAACTAATTATCCTATTATTTTAATAGTTTTGGATTGATTTTATAGTTACTTGTTATTAGTAGTCATCTACGGCTTATGCTGCAAGTACCTGTAGCCATTAGGTTTAGTAACTACTTTTATTATTTTTGCAATTTTGTAAGATTCTAGCAAAGTAGAATAGTTTGAATGAGTTTGCATAGGATAATCTAGGTGAACAAGAGTCTGTGAAGGAACATATAGTGTAGTACCATCATAAGTTTACACACCTTAGTTGATGATTTAATGTAGTCTTAAGCAATGTGAAGTGGACTATTCAACCACTTAACCCTCTGAATCGAGTAGATTCTATAAAATTTTACAACACATTAGCTTAGACTCTACATTTTTGGCATTGTTATCGAGGATGGTGCTATCTTCATAGACTTGTTTTTATAGTTTTCATAGTTAATTTCTCTTTTCAAGAATTAGGGTTGTTAGATATTGTCTTTTTCAAAACCAAGATACTAACATTGTGCAAGGCCGCTGAATTTAAAGTCATATTTCATGTATGCAAAGGTAGAGAGATTCCTTGGGTAAGTTCCTTCCCTCCACATGCCAGGAAGCTATTACAGAAATTGGTGACCCTAATACTTAGAATGAAGGTACCATTGAAGAAGAAATTTCCTTTCCACCAACCTCTAGTGCGTATATAGAAGGAACATACTACACCATGGGTGATGCAGCAGATGATCATGATACCCAACCAACATTTGAGTTTCCTATTATTGACCAACAAAGGGCTACAATGTTGAAGAACATTCCTCCTTTGGCCTTGCCACTTTTCTATGGGTTAATGACTGAAGACCTAGATACATTTCTCTTTGAATTTGATGTCTTATGCATAAGCTATGACTATACTTCTGATGTACATAGGTTGAAGCTTTTTCCTACCACTCTCAAAGATGCAGCTTTGAGATGGTTTATGGGATTAGGTAAAGATGTTGTTCTTGATTGGGACACCATGAAGACACTATTTTTGGAGAAGTATCAAGACTACTATAGAGGGCATAATAGGACTTGGAAGGATGATATATTTTGAATTAAACAAAAGGATAATGAGCCTTTAGAAGATTATGTTGAAATATTTTAGTTTGCTCTAAAGAAAAATCCCCAAAACCAGTTGTTAGAAGAGTCTCTCAAGTTAGTCTTTTTGAGAGGAGTTAATGAAGACTGTATGGATGCTTTGAACCTCATTGGATAGGGAGATATTTCTCAACTACCATTTTCAAACATTTGTAAGGCCTATAGTAATTATTCTAGGACCTTCACAAAAATGCCAAGAGGAGATAGAACAACAACTCTTGGTAAATCATCTACTGGTATTTCAAAAGTAAAGTTGATCAATATTTTATCCAACATGACGGAGGATATAATCATTCATTTGAAAACTCAATTGGATACTCTCCACATTAAGAAAAATTAGGAGGAAGTTGAGGCTATGCTCACTGAATATTGTCCAAGTTATAGGCAAAGAAAAGCAAATTGTAAATGCAAAAGAGTGGCCAATATCCAATAGGATAAAGTTGAGAAGCTTGATTTTCAACCCAGTGAAAGAGATTATGGACAACTCTTTTATATAGTACAAAGGATGCCACAACAACAAAGACAAGGTATGTCACAAGACCCCCTTAGATTTAATTCATCCTTTCCTATTAAAAACCAAAACTTTTCTGCTTGAAACTCTTAGCCCTACCAAGTAAAACAAAACCAATGGTAGAACCCTTAACAGCGGCCACAAGCCTAGCCAAATTGGAACCAACAACTAAATCCTTTGCCACAACAAAAATTTTAAGGTTCCAATTACAATCCACAATGGCCAACTCAGCAGAATCAGTGGCAGCAAAAAAATATGAACTACCAGTAGCCCATGCTCCCTCCTCTAGAACAACAACAAGCTCTAATTCCTCCATCAAATCTTGCATCCTAGCCACCCAAGAACCATAAAATACCTGTCGAACCTGCACCTAACCCTAATACTAAGCATGTTCAGCAGGCTTATACTAATGAAGTTATGCAATACCCCACTTATGGAGTAGAGGTGAGTGATGTCCACCTTAGATCAGGAAAACAACTTGTTGAACCTTCATCTCCCCAAATTACATAAATGGAGGATGAGGAACTTGCAATTGAGGCTTCTGATAAACCATCTTTGGAGCCTGAGCCAAATTAGGTACACCAACCTACCTTAAATCCCAAGCCACATTTTCCTAAACGCCTAACTATGCAAAATCATCACACACAGGCTAAGACAGACCTTTTAGGACAATTGAAAGATGTGAACATCAAATTCCCACATATCCAAGCTATCAAAGACATCCCTATCTATACCAAAATTGTAAGAGATCTTTGTCTTAAGAAACCAAGCAAGAAAAGGAAAGTTCCATAGATAGTCCATGTTTGTGGAAATCTTGTAGATATCATGTTGGGGAACATTATAGTCCCTAAGTATACAGATCCTGGTAGTCTAGTTGTGGACATTAAGATTAATGAGACCCTCATTAAAAATACTTTGATAGACTTAAGGGCAGCCATCAATGTCATGACAAAAGAAACAATGCAGTTGCTTTAGTTGGTCAACCTTCGACCCACACAAACTATTTTGCAATTAGCCGATAGGTCCACAATTAAGCCTGAGGGAATTATTGAAGTCCTATTTATTACATTGAATTCTTGGGAATACCCTACAGACTTCATAGTACTATAACCCAAAGCCAATCTTGTGGATTACCCACTCATCCTAGATAGGCCCTGGTTGGCAACAATTGATGCATTCATAGGTTGTAGGTCTGGTAAAATGATAATATCCAATGGGACAATTATAAAGAACTTGGTTCTTTATCCACCGGCTTGACTATATGCAAACCTTGAGCACACCATTTGGCCTAATTTGGGTGAGGAGGAGAAAGATAACTATTCTCTAAAGACACTGATGACTATAGAGCATAGCCCCTTATTGGATGACCAAGATGAAGATGAGCTTATTGCTCACATAATTCAAAATGACTATGGCAGGAGCCCGCAACAACAAGATTGCCTCATATGCCTACAAGACCCCTTGCAAAGTATTATACCTAGCGATTCTACAAAAGAGATATCACAACTATTTCATTCATTACTTCCTCAACAATGTTTATCCATCATACCCAGCCTTGATCTCTCATCAGTTCAAGAGTTATCAAAGGAGTTAGAAATTATGCTAGGAAGGTAGTTAAATATCAATAATGCCTTGACAAAAGAACAATATAATTTTTTGCAATTAGTGTTGCGGGCACACTTAGCTGCATATGGATGGGATTACCATGATATGAAGGGCATAGATCTTGATCTATGCATGCATAGGATTTACATTAATGATGGTTATAGACCTATTTGGCAACCACAATGGCGTATGATCCTGCTCTCAAGGAGATAGTGAAAGTTGAGCTACAAAATCTCCTTGATGCAGGTTTTATCTATTCAATCTCATATAGTGAATGGGTCTCACCTTTGGTAATTGTTCCCAAGAAAGGTGGGAGATGGAGAGTTTATGTAGACTATAAATAATTTAATACAACCACTAGGAAATATCATTTTCCTTTGCCCTTCATTGATCAGGTACTTGACTCACTAGTTGGGAAGAAGTACTTCTCATTTCTTGATGGTTTTAGTGGTTATAATTAGATTAAAATTGCTCTAGAGGGCCAGGACAAGACGAAATTTACATGTACTTGGAGGACCTATGCTTACTCTATTCTGCCCTTTGGCTTATGCAATGCTCCAGCTACCTTTCAAAGAGCAGTACTCAACATATTTTTTGATTATGCACATGATTGCATGGAGATATACATGGATGACTTCACCACTTATGGTGAAAGTTATGAGGAAGATCTCAGTAACCTAGAAAAAGTGTTAAAAAGGTGTAAGGAACACTATCACTCAACAATGAGAAGTGTTTCATGATGATGACATAGGGAATAGTATTGGGACACTTTATATCCAGTGTAGGAATCCAAGTTGATCCACACAAAATTGAGATAATATCTACCTTACCTGTCCCACAAAAACAAAGAGATATTAGGAGCTTCCTTGGTCATGCAGGCTACTATAGGTGGTTTATCAAATATTTTAGTAAGATTGTTGCGCCTTTATTTGTTTTTTTGAGTAAGGACATTGAGTTTGAATGGACCTTTGAGTGTCAACACTCCTTTCAAGAATTAAAGAAAGCTCTAACTCAAGAACCAGTGTTGAGAGGGCCAAATTGGACTCTCCCATTTCACATATATAGATGCTTCAAATTTTTCCAGTGGAGCAGTCTTGGGTGTGAAGGATGGCAACAAGGAGTATGCAATTTATTATATCAGCAAGAATCTTTAAGGTGTAGAATTAAACTACACTATAATAGAAAAAGAGATGCTTGCTACTGTTTATGTTATTAATAAATTAAAAAATTATATTGCTAACTATCTAGTCTTTGTACATACAAATCACACAACAATCAGGTATTTGATGAACAATCCAAAAATTGGAGGTAGGTTGGTAAGATGGCTACTTCTACAATAATTTGATATTACCATTGTAGATAAACCTGGAAAAGCAAATGTGGTGGCAAATTTCCCATCAAGACTGCCAACACAATCAACTGAAGGAGTGGTGGATGATTCATTTCCCGATGAACACTTGTTTGCTTTGCAAGTACAAATATCTTGGTATGCAGATATTGCTAATTATTTGGTCACAGGGAAAATTCCACCACATTTCTCACCAAGAGAGAAAAGACAGTTGGTTCATAAATTTTTTCCCTACTCTTGGATATCTGGTTATCTATTTTATACAAGGCCTGATAACATCATGAGAAGATGAGATTTTTGATATCATGAAAGCATGCCATGATGAGCCATGTGGAGTTCATTTTTCAGCAAAGAGAACAACTTTTAAGATCCTCACAACTAGCTATTATTGGCCTACTTTACATAAAGATGTTAAATACACCAGGAGTTGTGATAGGTGTCAAAGGATGGGAAGGCCCACAAAGAGTGATGAGATTCCCTTACAACCCCAGTTGATATTGGCACATTTTGACAAATGGGGTTTAGACTTCATTGCTCCAATCTCTCCTACATCCAATAACTGTAAGGAATATATCCTTGTTTTCACTAATTACTTGACAAAATGGGCGGAAGTTAAGGCCCTACACTTTGCCAAAGATGGTAATGTGGCTAAGTTTTTATATGAATGTATTTTTACTAGGTATGGAGTACTTAGAGAAATAGTCACTAACCAAGGGCCCCAATTTACTTCTGATCTAATCACCAAGTTGGTTGATGAATACCAAATCATACATAAGAAATCAACACCCTATCATCCACAGGCTAATGGTAAAGCGAAGGTCACAAGTAGGGAGATTGAAAACATTCTCACCAAGATAGTGCAACTGCATAGGAAAGATTGGGTTTCAAGGTTACCTAAAGTATTTTGGGTATATAGGACTACATGGAAAACAACCACTGAGTTTACACCTTATGAGTTATTCTATGGAAAGATCTCAATCCTTCCTATTGAGTTTGAATATAAAATATTGAGGACAACAGTAGAATTGGGAATGGATTTAACCAAAGCACAGAAGGAAAGGTTGCATTCTTTGAATGGGTTGGATGAGATAATAATGGAAGCAATCCATCATATAGAGGTAGTATAGCAACAACGAATGAAGTTGCATGATCAGTACATTAAAACAAAAGAGTTCATTTTGGGAGATTGGGACTTGTTATATGATTCATGGTATAAATATTTCAAGGGAAAATTCCAGTCTAGATGGCTGGGCCCCTATGAGATTAGCAAGGTTTACCCTAACGGAGTAGTACAGTTGCATACCATTGATGCAATTTGGTTCTCACTTCTTGTTAATGGTCATAGATTGAATTTATACAAGAAACCAATGCAACATGATGACTTCATCTTTTCATTGATCCAACAATATGGTGCTCATAGTGAACCTAAAACAAAATCTTATTCACAGAGTCCTACATCAGTAATACGGGACATACCCAACACTTCTGGTGGCCCAGAGATTGAGTTACACAGCTCAGTCCCTGAGCTTCCTTCACACTAATTTTACATGTTTTTTGCACACATGCACACACAACACATTATCCATGACGTACAAATTCTGCTCCAAAGGGACCCGTTCTTTAGTTTATTCAACATTTATTGAGACTTGTTTTAGATGGGGCCTGAAAAGTAAATTTGTAAAACACAAAAGGGCCTTGTGCTTGGAGTACTTGTACCAACACCTGTTAAGAGTAAGCTACAATAACTTGGAGAAATTGATTTTTTTTCCTGCACATTCCACCTAATATCACATGCATCATTTATTTCCCAATAAAGTGCTCATAGCAAGGACATCTTAAATCACAACTACCAACTTTCCATCCACTCCCATGCATTTAATGACAATCAAATCAATTGCACGCCAAGATACATGTTTCTCCAATTCTAAATTGCACCAAGCGATAATTACCATCACACACATATGACAGGTAACTTCTCATAATGAAACTGGGATTCTTTTTGTATTCATTATTATTCTTAGTTTAAGTTATGTATGCAAAAATATTTCACCATTAATTTCAATTATTATCCTATCACCCCTTCCAAGTCATGCATGAAGTGAGGTCACTTCAAATAAAGTTGGGGGGGGGGTATAATAGTCATAACTTTTTTAATTTTCACCACCTAAGTTTTTCAGATAGCATTTTATGTCGTCCTCCTAGAAATAGAAGACCTCTCTATTGTTTTTGATAATGTGATTTTTGCCATAAAAATAAGATAAGGTATAGAGATTTGAACTTAATTGAGCTAGAAGAAAGGGGATTGTGAAGTTGCAGTATTGGGTATAAGAGAAGGCATTAGAAGGAGCAGTGAAATTGGAGGGTTTTAAAGCTAGTAGAGTCAAACTTTGAGAAGAATTTGAACTTTTCAAGGTTGCAAAGCATCAAGACAATGGGAGGTGATCTTATATAGAGGGAACCATTTGCGCATAAGGAAAAATTAGAAGATACATTGGTTTTACCCCTTGTTGGAGCCTAAAAATTCATACAAATTTTAGGTTATCTTGAGACTCCCATAATAAAAATTACATTATAGCACTCAAAAATGCATTTGTAAAAACTACCTCAATTGTCTGCTTTGAAAAATCACAATTTAAATCCTCTTCAATTTCATGCAAAATCACTCCACGAACATGTTCATCTGCCATATGTGAGTGAGCACACCTGATTTCAACTTCGTACGATCTGATTTTCCAAAGTTTCAAAAAGCCAAGTTGAAGGGTTCTGGGAAGGTTTGTTGTTTACATAATGTTAAAACTGCCAAAAGGGTCAACTTTGGAGGACAATATTAAGCATCTAAAAGAGTGTCATGACAAACCGATTTGTGTCTCAAATTATTCCCACCTTGATGTGCTTTCATGCCAATTTTTCAGGGTCCTAACATCTCATTTGGTATATTTTTAAAACCAAAACCAAATGGATTTTACCCAGTTTGAAGACTGCATTTCCAGAACAGCTACAAAAGGTCAACTTTGATGCTTGATATTTGGTGAAGAAAATAAAATGATGGAAAACCATCTTGCACACATGTTCATTTGACCTAAATAATCTAGTATCTAGGGTGGAAATTTCTCAGAATCACATTTGATATTTTTACAAAATAGCAAGTTGGTGAGTTTCAATTGGGTTTGACAAGAGCAGGTTTCAGAATGGGTTGAGTGAGCTACTTTGATTGTTAACAGTTTTTAGTCCTAATAACTTCATGACCAACCATTTGAAAAGCACTCTTCTATCACAACTCAACATGTTGGTGCATTTTCGTGGCTCTGGGAGAAGTTTTGACCAGTTTTCTAAAGCAATTCCAATGGCTACCTGACCCATTTCAATCATATTACAAAACTCAGAAAGCAAGCTTTTATCACTACCCACTTTAGTTTAGAGATAAAGCATCATGAAATCTGATTAATTAGGGTTGTGATCAGAGTAATCTTGGAGAAGACACCTTTAAGAAGTATTTGACTAAGGTGATCAAATTGGATGACACCAATAATTGGAACCAAATCTAAAATATGTTGTAGTAACCAAAGGGAATTTATGTTTGTTTTCAATAATAATGATGCATGTTGATATACATCATAGCATGGATGATAATAACCAAAAATAAAATACCAAGTCATACTACAGTTTTGAGTAGTTGGAATTGTGCCCATATTGCATCTCAAAGGTTAATGACATAAAATGTATGAATATCACTATTTTTACAAGATAAAGGGAATGGTACATTTTTTAGCACAACAAAGATGATACAGGCACATGCAACTCATAATTTTAAAGCTTAATTGGGCAAGATTATTGACCAAATTGGCGTGAGTTTGGCCATACTCTTGAGAGTTAAGAACATAAAACACATTTGGATGAAGATTCTAAAGGCCACCTTATTATGGGGAGAAGGATTTTTTGCCCCAGTCATGCTCTTATAACTGTTAAGTTTTGGCTATTACAACATTATAGAACCAAATAGAAGAAGATACAATTGGTATGAGCAATACCAATTTTTGCAAAGTATACCAGAATCTTCTCCATCCAAGCCAAAAATGGAAATGTCAAAGCTCAACAAAAGACTATTTGTGAGACATTATAGTTAGAAATACTTGAGTAGACACTTATGCAAAGTATGAGAGCAAGAAAAAAATACATGAACTGCCTGACATAATACATCATGGAAAATGGGTCGTGGGCTGCCATGACTATTGAATATACACAAATTTGCTTTATTGAAAAGGCTTGAGAAACTCTCAATCGTATGCAAATTTATAGGTGTAAATACGAATTCCTTGAATTTTCCACCATAGAATGGGGGCTATGGTACAACAGAAATGAATATCCACCAAAATGCAATGGAATCTCAGGTTGCTCTATCAACAACAATGCAAATCATAATGAGTGAAATCTATATTGAATTTATAAATGATTTGAAAAACTCTAGAGTGTGCTTACTCAAATAAGTTCTTCATTTATTAGATTCGAAATGAGTTGCTTAACTTAATCTCAAATCTATGCCAAGATCTTTAATTAATGGTTTGAATCCAATATGCAAACTCAATCCATTAATTTACTTTATTGAGCTCATTGACTATTCTATTTGTGGAATTAAAACTTAAAACCATCATCAAGAACAAACCAAAGATCAGAGACACATTTGATTACGGAGTTCACCTCTCAAGGCTACATCTCCAAATCCGCTCAAGAAGCGTGATCAATTTTCCATTAATGTTGCCACTTGAAAATTGCTTACAACATTTGGTGTTTTGACTGCATATACAAAGTTGTCACTGCTAGGAAGTTTCAAGCCCTACAAGCACTTCCTTAATCCACATTGAACAAGTGCTTCCAACAATAACAACAAAGCAGCCCTAGTTCTTAAAACATTGACTGAATGTGAACTAGTTATAGAAGTATCTTGCCTCATTTACAAAATGGAATACACCATTCCAGACTAAATTCAAGTATTAAAACACTTTGGATACTTGACACTCGATTCAAAAATGCAATAGTCTTTTGCAACCTTGCAAGAGAGAAGTCTTCAAAGTGGATTTTGAACAACACTCCTTCAAGCACAACCTTCTGACATCGTCTATACGGAGTTTTGAAATCACAATTCTTCCCTCATGATGCTCTGCAAAACCCTATCACAAGGATGCTTGGATTTCAATGTTGAATCCTTGGATGCCTTACATACTCTGAATTGGATCCTGAATGCATTGATCTGAATTTGATCTGAATTCTCTCACTTGGCTTAAAATTTCAAAAGCCTATTCCCCCTTTTTATACATAAATCATGCCCATAATAGGGCTTAAAATTAAAACAATAAAATAACCCCCTTTTACAAGAATAATACTCATCCTATAACCCCCTTTGTCTTCTTATGATTTTGGTTTAATTTGTTAGGGGTAGTTTTTACTATATAGGGCCTATTTGTTAAAATTTGGGTTTTAAATAGTCTTCAAATAACACCGGGCTCCCTATATATATCCTAAACACCCTCGGTGGTGCAACGACATATAGTCATTTTGGTGGTCGGTGGGTCAGCAGTTCAACCTCCACCGACCACGTTTTATAGCAAAATTGCAAACCATTAAGTAACAAAACAAACCAACATACAATATATATTGAATGCATGTGTGTGGCGCAATGGTGAAGCCGTCAATTGCAGAATAGGAGGTTAGGGGGTCGAATTCCCCTAACTAATTTTTTTGGTTCTTTCACTAGGGGAGTTGCAATAGAGGTGCCAGATGGCACCACTTGATTGGGCCACGTGGCATCTCCCTATACGTTGTTAGAGACACATCACTAAAACCCACCACTCATACAGTTTGCACAGTCAGCTGCCACATGTCGAGACCTGATTGGTCCACATCGTGTCTATACATTATGGGCCTACATAGTCAGCATGCTGACATCAACATTTGTACAGTCCAATAGGCAAAGTCAACCTGCAACTTTGACTCATAATAACTTCCACGTATGTGCTCCATTTTTGACGAAACGATCGGTGTTAGGTTTGTGTCGAAAAGCTCTTCATTTTGACGCTGATTTCAACTGATTCTAAATCGATCAATTTTTTTTCCTTCTGATAGGCCTTTGTACCTAGTTTGACCAAACTTTGACTGACCATAACTTTGACGTATGAACTCCTTTTTTGCCCGTTCAAGTTGCGTTGAGTCCAATTTTCCAAGCACTTTGACATGGCGCTGAGTTCAAGGGTAATTGGAACAGTTGAATTTTTAGGGTCTTGAGATCCACTTGGATCAAACCTCCCCATTGAAAAACTTTTGGTCTCCAAAAGTGTACTTTTCCTTTTAAACATGTCCCTCTATGCATTATGCAATTTAACAGGGCCTCAACACTACCAAGGAAGATTCTGGCATAACATTGATGCTCTTCTTCACTCACAAACTTCTTGAGCAATGGAAAATTGTGCCTTAGCTTGGTACATTCCTTCACCTTTGTACTTCACAATGGTTGATTCAAGGCTTCACCATTCAACTCTGTCCATGCCTGTCGTAGCAACCAAGCCATTGAAAAGCACCACCCCTTGTAGTCCTTTTCAATCATCATCTAATTGAGATCGGACTAAACTTCAAGATTAGACTGAGTCATGATGTGTAGATGGTCTATCCATCTTTACAAAATGTTCTCCTTCTTCAATAGAAGCTTAGTGACACATTCTCGCCTTAAGAATTTGTGTCAACCACTTGAGCACTGCAAGAAATTTGCAAGCAACAAATCTTTAACCTACATAAAGAAGTCTTCAAGTATTCTCCTTCGGATTACAAGAGATATGGCTTGAAAAGCCTTACAAAATCTCAACCTTACAGGAATACAACTTCATACAAATACTTGCAAAACAATTTCATTTAAAGTCTTCCACTCAAAAACCATACTAGTTTTACATCAACTAACATATTACTACAATCCAAAAGGTAACATAAAAACAAAGTTGACACAACTATTTAGTCAACATGTTTTCCCATCACTTACAGAGTTGAACAGAGGAACTTCCCACTTCCAGTTGATCCTGTTTCTACTAAGGTTCTTCACAGACTACCTCAGGGATGGTAACCACGGGTGTTGCCTTTACTTTTGCAACCTCTTGTTGACTGGGTTCTTTTGTAGACCTCAGTGAATGTCGAAGCTTCGGGTGTAGCTTCTAGCATTTCTCAACCCAATGCCCATTGATTCTATAGTGAGTACAATAATTTTGGGCTTTTTCCTACATTGTAGTTTCCTTCTTCAGAGAGGAACGTTGAAGGTGTGATGCATGCCTTGCTGTCTCCTTAGCTTGCATGACTAACTTCCTACAAAGCCTCTGCTTCTTGCTACACCTTGTTAAACAGTGGTTAGGTGCATGACAAAATGTGCATGGTCACATATTCCATAAGGCTTGCACAAAAGAATTACTACTTTCAAAATCAACAATAGATTTAAAGTATTCATCACCTTTGGATTTCCCCTTACCAGCTTGAGCACTAAATTGCTTAGGAGAACCCGCTTTTCCTTTGTCAGGTTCTTTTCCCAACTATTTAAGGTAATCTACCTTAGACTTTCCTCCATCATGTTCATCTTTTCTAGGAGATGATTTGTAGTCACTGTTATAATCATAGTGTAGTCCACCTTCAACTTGTGGCAGTTCTTTTTGCATTGACTTGTCACTTGAAGAACTTCTCACAAACATGGTTTTTAAACATTCTCCAATTTATTCTTTATCATAACCCAGTCCTATATGACGAGGTCGTTCTACCACTTCTATGGGATTAGCTATTCCTTGGCCATTAATTCCAAGGCCTTTCCCATTATAGCCCATCTTCGTCAGTAGCTTCATACCAATACCCTTGGTATGTTTTTCAAATGTTGCAAAAGCACAATCATGGTTAAAGGAAGGAATTGAACTTACTTCATTTATTACCTTCTTTGTCGTGTGGTCAACTTCCTGATTGTTTGTCAATGGCTCCTTCTGAATTGCTACGGATGAATCCTCCAAAATATTAGGTTGTGTGAGGGGTACATACGAGGAATCCTCTCAGTGTGGACAAAAATTACAAATGTCAAGATTTTCGATCCTAGGAGGACTCTTTACAATAGAAATTTCTCCCATCTGCTCCTCCACAACACTCTACAACATCAGGTGTAACTTCCTCTTTTCATCTTCCAATTCTTCAAGGAAACTTCTTAACTCAACATTTTCCATCTAGAGATGATTGAATTCCTCAAGTTCTTGAAGCCTCTCGAACTTATCTTGGTGGAGTGCTTCAATCATCCTTTTCATGGCAAAGAAGTCATCCATCATGGATGTAGAAATTTTCACCTTAGAAGCTTCCCCTTGCTCAGATGCCATCTTTCTTAAATCTCTTAAATGTTCACCTGTTAAACTTGCAAACTTACAAAACGAAAAATTGTCAAACTGATCAAAGTGGAAAACTTGCATAAAATGCTAATCTACTTAACAAAGCAAACTGAGCAAAGTGAGCTAACTAACAAACTTTTCAAACTAGTCACTTAACCAAACTAGAGCTCAGAAACCACACTGATACCACTTGATCTGAAAAACTCTAGAGTGTGCTTACTCAACTAAGTTCTTCATTTCTCAAATTCAAAATCAGTTGCTTGACTTACTTAATCTCAAATATGTGCCAAGATCTTTAATTAATGGTTTGAATCCAATGTGAAAACTCAATCCATCAATTAACTTTACTTAGCTCATTGATTATTCTATTTGCAGAATTAAAACTTAAAACCATCATCAAGAAAAAACCAAAGATAAGAGACACATTTGATTACGGAGTTCACCTCTCAGGGCTACGTCTTTGGATTTGCTCAATAAGCATGATCAATTTTCCATTAATGTTGCCACCTGCAAATTTCTTATAACATTTGGTTTTCTGACTACGTATACAAAGTTGTCACTGCCAGGAATTTTCAAGCCCTATAAGCACTTCTTGAATCCACACTGAACAAGTGCTTCCAACAATAACAACAAAGTAGTCCTAGTTCTTAAAATATTAAATGAATGTGAACTAGTTATAGAGGTATCTTGCCTCATTTACAAAATGGAATACACCATTCCAAACTAAATTCAAGTATTAAAACACTCTAGTTACCTGACACTGGATTCACAAATGTAGTATTCTTCTACAACCTTGTAAGAGATAAGTCTTCAAACTGGATGTCGAACAACACTCCTTCAAGCACAACCTTCTAACATCATCTGTATAGAGTTTTGAAATCACAATTCTTTCCTCAGGGTGCTCTGTAAAACTCTTTCACAAGGATACTTGGATCTCAATGTTGAATCCTTGGATGCCTTGCAAACTCTAAATTGGATCTTGAATGCATTGATCTAAATTCTCTCACTTGGCTTAAAATTTAAAAAGCCTATTCCCCCTTTTTATACATAAAAAATTCCCATAATGGGGCTTAACAATGAAAATAATAAAATAACCCCCTTTTACAAGAATAATACTCATCCTATAACCCCCTTTGTCTTCTTCTGATTTTGGTTTTATTTGTTAGGGGTAGTTTTTACTATATAGGGCCTATTTGTTAAAATTTGGGTTTTAAACAATCTTCAAATAACACCAGGCTCCCTATATATATCCTGAAGACCCTCAATGGAGCAACGACATATAGTCATTTTGGTGGTTGGTGGTTTGGCGGTTCGACCCCCACCGGCCATGTATTATAGCAAAATTGCAAACCATTAAGTAACAAAACAAACCAACATACTGTATATATTAAACGCATGCGTGTGGTGCAATGGTGAATCCATCAGTTGTGGAATAGGAGGTTAGGGGGTCGAACCCCCCTAACTAGTTTTCTTGAGTCATTCACTAGGGGAGCTGCAATGGAGGTTTCACATGGCACCACTTGATTGGGCCACATGGCATCTCCCTATACGCTATTAAAGACACGTCACTAAAACCCGCCACCCAAGCATGCCACATCATTGTACGACTTGCATAGTTAGTTGCCATGTGTTGAGACCTAATTGGTCCACATAATGTCTATATGGTGTGGAATTTCATAGTCAGCATGCTGACGCCATCATCCGTATGACCCAATAGGCAAAGTCAACCTGCAACTTTGACTCACAATAACTTCCGCGTACGTGCTCCATT
>VDFB02166390.1:0-56714 GCA_007258455.2 Sequoia sempervirens | reverse complement strand
AGAGTTGGATTCATTAAGATCTGTGAGAGCTTAGGGGGGAGGTTTTGCATGTTCCTTGCAAGAGCCTCGGGCATAGTGGCAAGGGGAACAGGTGATGTTATTGTTGCCAGAGGGAGCGATGTGATTGGCGACATGGCAGCAGAAGAGGAAGGGGGAGTGGTCATGCCGGAAGAGGAGTCAACATTAATTACCGATTCGGCCAGGGGTGAAGGAGCAAGATGGACAGAAATGTCCACCGCCGGTGGAGATGCGGCGACCATAGCCAGGGAGACGGGCGGCGCAACAGAAGGAGCAAGAAGGGCCAAGGGAGGCCGAGATTCTTCTGCACTCACCGCTTGTTTCAGCCTTTTGGGAGATGAACCCCCTGTTTCTTTCTTCGCTTGTTCCTTGGGATTTGGAGACTGCGCGGTCTTCGTTCCTTTCCTTTTCTGGGACCTAGTGACGGGAGGAGACTCGGAGGTCCCGCCAGTTGACGTGGTGGCAGCAACGTCCTCCGTGGCACTTGGCTCGCTTTTGAGCCCCTCATAGGTCAGGACCACCCCTTGTTGCTTTAGATATGTCACCTGTCCATCGATCCACTCCTTGGTGCGAGTTATGATCGGCTGGGTGATGGTGTCTAGGTCGTCGACCTCCTGTTCATCCCAGTCGATTGATGGTATTGGCAGGTTGGCGACTGCAAGGTACCTCGAGTGCATAATGGTGGACTCATCCTCCTCCACCTAATCCGGCACTGGGAATGGTTGCACTCTCCTCAGAAACTGCACCGTCATGCGCATATAGTGCCTTGCGCGGACTTCCTTATCATCCTTACAGTCGGCCCAGAAAATCTTCAATGTGGTATTGGTGGGCATATGCTGGCCCCAGTGCTTTCCTAACATGGCCATGTGGGTCCATTCACAGGCGAGCAGTGTACCAGTCAAAATGGTAATCCTTGAGCTCCTTCTCAGAATTATTGGCACACTGAGAAGTCTGTAATCGGTACAAGCCCTGGCCAAGGGTCATGGGATAGGAGATCCCCGCTATGTGCTTATTGTTGAAAATTGCCTGGATGTGCTGGAGCTGCCGAGAAAGCTCCAGGAGGATGATCCTGTCATTTGGGTACCGTGGCAATCTATTTGGTCGTTCTGTGAAACCCTGGGCCCGGATGTACATAAACTTTGGGAACTGGATGAACAAAAAAGCATATTCCTTTAGGAGCGCCCTGGCACTGTGGGATACTCTCCTCTCGAAGTCCTCGGCGATTAACCTGATAATGTGGCCAATGAAGGCATCATTGACCCTACAGTACTCCTTCTTGAAGTTGCGGTACTGGAGCTGCGGATATTTGTCAAATGGTTTAAGTCCTCACTTCTGCCCCTGATCGAGTGCTACAAACAGCCCGTTGTATTGTCTTTGATCTGCCAAGGAGTAGACGAGGTAGGAGGTCATGTAGAATTTGGAGCTCTTCTTCACGTTGATGAACTGCTCATGGAAGCAGTCGCTAATGATGCCTCCCTAGTAGAATGAGACCTTGGTCGTGACGTCCTCATTTTCCCGCAAGATCTGCTCAATGTAATAGGCCATCCACTCCTGGAAATAGGCGGTTGTTGGAAGACCCATGACCCTGCTCAACATGGTCACCAGGTCGTGGTAGTCCTCGTGAAAATCGCTACGGAAGAGTTCGTGGGGAACCTTCGCAGCGCTGCCCCGTTTTTCCTTAAGCCAATGGAGGTTGATTGACCTTTTGCAGTTTGTTGGATTTGCATCCCACGCCGCCTGACATTCTTCTAGTGTGGGGACCTCCATCTCTTGGAACGTGGGAATGTGGAAAGTCTTGGTGATCCCTTCTGGCGACATGTCTGCAAGGATGTTTCCTTCCTTATCCACAATTGTTCTGGTGTCTGTTTGATAGGCTTCTCGGCAAGCCATGACCAACTCAGGTGCC
Source organism: Sequoia sempervirens (assembly GCA_007258455.2). NCBI lineage: Eukaryota > Viridiplantae > Streptophyta > Pinopsida > Cupressales > Cupressaceae > Sequoia > Sequoia sempervirens. The sequence continues at coordinate 54,790 of VDFB02166390.1, read as the reverse complement.
ACGAGCGAGGGAGGGAAACTTTGGCTATTCCACTCTGCCATATTAATCTGGCGTTCTTTGTTGTCGGGTTGACCCTAACCCTCTGAGTGAATTCATCTATATCAGCCTGGCCGATGTTAGTATCTAAAATTTCTTTCTAGTCGATTGTGACCTTGGAGTGAAGCGGCTCGCCCTGTAATTGATACTTCATTTGATCCTTGTCTTCCTTTCCTTGAGGGGTTCTTCCTGACTTCTTGCCCTTATCCTTCTTGGCGGATGCCCCTGAAGTTCCTGCTCCGGATTCCATATATTCTGTAGGCAAGGGCAGTGTCAATGCAATAAAATATCAAAAGTGTTCATGTTAGTCCATATTTCGAAAATAACATCTAAATAATCAATCAAGTATATCATAAATTTTATCTCTAGACGTTATTGATCTTCGTTTCAGGGTATTTGGACAATCCGGGCCTGGGGGGCCAGACTTCCCTGGCAGGAATGTTGTCTGGAAGGGAAAATGCAACAGAAAGCTCCCGAAGACCCTCCTTGGCCAAATTTTAATGTTCCGAGAAGCTCATGATGAAGAAGGCCAAAAATTAGCATGTGGGTCGAGGTTAGATTCCAGATTTGAGTTTGTTTGGATCGATCTAGGAGGACTCGGAGGTTTCAAGCCGGGAAGCAGTCGAGAGATGGCCGTTGGCGACGGCGGACAGCAGGCGGAAACCCGGCGGCGGAAGTCCGCGGCACAGGGCCCGGAGATCCAAAAGGCGGTCGACATGTGTTTATCGTTTTAGGCTTGGCGGCATTTGGCGTGGCGGACCCGAACCGGGGCGCCGGTCGACATTTTCCGCTAGCAATGGCGGGCAAGAGACGGACTTCCGCGGATGAAATTCTGGACACCGGCGCCCGGAGAGCAGAAGGCCGAGCGGGAATCTCCGCTCGGAACGGCGGGTGAGGACCAGAATCCTGGGGCATGGGGCCCGGTAGGCTGGAGGCAGCGAGGAGTCTCGGTGACAACACGCGGCGGATGGAAGCTCGGGGTCCGGCGACCAAGCGGACGGGGCGAAGTTTCTAACGGCAGGAGATTGACGGACTTCCGAGGACAGAAGTCCGGGAGCGGGGGTCCGGAGGACCAAAGGTCGTCGTCGCAAAGGAATGAGCCAATGGTGGAGAGGAAGGCGGGGCCCGGAGCCCGGAATGCATTGATGTCCTCGCGGAAAGAATGCGCAGCGGGGCCAACGGAAAACTGAGCAGGGAAACCCGCCGTCCGGGACCCAAAGGCGAAAAAGGATGGGTCGATTTATTCTGCCAAGGGTTCAATAAGACGAAGCATCGGCGGAGCCCGGAGGGCGGGACGCCGGGCGAAGTTCACCGTCCGAAGAAGGCGAACCTCCGACGGAACTCCAGGGTTCCGGGTCCGAGACGACCAAAGGACGTGGGTTAGGTTTCAAGCTTTCACGGTGGAGCAGAGACCGAGACCTAGCAGCCGGGGAGGCAGGGCAGTTTGTCCGTTCAAGCTCGGCGGAAGGCAAACAGAAGTCTGAGGGAGGAAACCCGACAGAACGGGCCCAGAGAGGAGGATTGTCGTCGGCGGGTGCTTGAAGATTTCAGAATTCTGACGGCAATGGTGGGTCCCGGGCCCGGGGTGAGAAATCGCCCTGCGCGAAGAACAGCCGCACCACGGAAAAGTTCTGAATCGGCGGCGAAGGCATCTTAGGTGTTCTACTTGGTTTTCTACCACATAGGTTTGGTGCACAATCTAGTTTTCTACCTCTTTATGCCTCCCTAACAATTTGTTCATTTATCTAGATGTTTCAAAATCACGAAAACGACGCATGGGAGGGCAAATGGGTCGCCTACCTCAAACACACTAGGTGGGGGATGTGGGATACACACACGGTCGACGAACTGATGCCGAGGGCGAAGATCGCAATGTAGTCGAAGGCAGTGGGCTCCAAATGATAGCTTCCAATTCGCTCCAATCCTATAGAATGATAATGACTGCCCGGATTGGGATTTTTATACCCAAACCACCATGAATGACTGCAATAAATACTCGTACGGCCGCGGGAAAAGTCGCTGGATTTGAATTTAGGTCAGCGGCGGTGGCGGCAACGCCGGGTCCGGATGCCGGAAAGACGTGGCGTGACGGCCGCCGTGAAATTTTCACGTTTCTTTGAACGGCGGTGGCGAGCAGCTCGGGGCCCGGAGGGCGGGGAGACGCCAAGGATCCGTCATTGGGGACGGCGGAACCGTCACGGAATTCCGGGATCCGGGGCCCAGAGGGGCATGCGCCACCCCGAAAATTTTGCAACAAGTTTCAGATGGAGGGCGGCAGGGCGGACCCCGAGGGCCGGGAAGACGCTTGGCGAACGCCGCAAAGGACGGCATTTCCAAAGGGGAAACTAGAAGAGGGAACCCCGGACGCCCGGGCCCGGAAGGGCCCAAGGCCGTTTCAGGGCCAAGATGCCAAAGGGATTCCCCAAGGCCCCGGAAGGCAGCAAAACCAAAAGCGGAGGCATGATCGATTTATAATGGAACTTTGGAGGAACATCGACCATCCGAAACATCAAAAAGAGGGGCACGCAAAACGAGGCAGCCCCAAAAGGACCCGACGAGGCGAAAGAAAAGAGGGTCCCCATTCCGAATGGGGCGTGTGTGCTGAGGGCACAACAGGTCTCTTCTTCCTTTTTAGTTAGAATGAATAAGTCGGTCTTAATTTCATATACTCGTATCTAGGAGTGGGATTAATGATTACAGTTAGTTAGTAGTTTGAATAAGACTCTCCCAGTTTTTGTATAAAGTCAAGGAATGAGTTTGTAGTAAAGTTAGTTGGTTGTTATAAGTTGTTAGCAATTAATCATTTCCAATTCCAAGTGATCTAAAAACATGTTGAAATGCAAATATTGAATACAATCTGCAAGAAGGATTTTGTTTGAATATCTGGTGAGATGCAATGAATGGAGTTGTGTGTTACATGGATGCATAATAATCTGAGTTAGTTTTTATTCTAAGTTAAGTGAGACAGTCCTCTAAGTTGGCCACTCAAGGTACTTCCTCTCACTTCATTTGTTTACTTGTTCATTTATGCATTCTTGTTAATTCTATTGTTATTGCTTTATAAATGTATTGTAGAGTAAAGTAGAATAGCTCTTACAATTGATTAGAGTAGGTGTTGTTCATAAATAGATGTGTAATTGGTGAACCATAGCACTCCAGAGATTAGAATTAATTATCCTATTATTTTAATAGTTTTGGATTGATTTTATAGTTACTTGTTATTAGTAGTCATCTACAGCTTATGCTGCAAGTACCCGTAGCCATTAGGTTCAGTAACTACTTTTATGATTTTTGCAATTTTGTAAGATTCTAGCAAAGTAGAATAGTTTGAATGAGTTTGCATAGGATAATCTAGGTGAACAAGAGTCTGTGAAGGCACATATAGTGTAGTACCATCATAAGTTTACACACCTTAGTTGATGATTTAATGTAGTCTTAAGCAATGTGAAGTGGACTATTCAAACACTTAACCCTCTGAATCGAGTAGATTCTATAAAATTTTACAACACATTAGCTTAGACTCTACATTTTTAGCATTGTTATCGAGGATGGTGCTATCTTCATAGACTTGTTTTATAGTTTTCATAGTTAATTTCTCTTTTCAAGAATTAGGACTGTTAGATACCGTCTTTTTCAAAACCAAGATACTAACATTGTGCAAGGCCTCTGAATTTAAAGTCATATTTCATGTATGCAAAGGAAGAGAGATTCCTTGGGTAAGTTCCTTCCCTCCATATGTCAGGAAGCTATTACAGAAATTGGTGACCCTAATACTTAGAATGAAGGTACCATTGAAGAAGAATTTTCCTTTCCACCAACCTCTAGTGCATATATAGAAGGAACATACTACACCATGGGTGATGCAGCAGATGATCATGATACCCAACCAACATTTGAGTTTCCTATTATTGACCAACAAAGGGCTACAGTGTTGAAGAACATTCCTCCTTTGGCCTTGCCAGTTTTCTATGGGTTAATGACTGAAGACCTAGATACATTTCTCTTTGAATTTGATGTCTTATGCATAAGCTATGACTATACTTCTGATGTACATAGGTTGAAGCTTTTTCCTACCACTCTCAAAGATGCAACTTTGAGATGGTTTATGGGATTAGGTAAAAATGTTGTTCTTGATTGGGACACCATGAAAACACTATTTTTGGAGAAGTATCAAGACTACTATAGAGGGCATAATAGGACTTGGAAGGATGATATATTTTGAATTAAACAAAAGGATAATAAGCCTTTAGAAGATTATGTTGAAATATTTTAGTTTGCTCTAAAGAAAAATCCCCAAAACCAGTTGTTAGAAGAGTCTCTCAAGTTAATCTTTTTGAGAGGAGTTAATGAAGACTGTATGGATGCTTTGAACCTCATTGGATAGGGAGATATTTCTCAACTACCATTTTCAAACATTTGTAAGGCCTATAGTAATTATTCCAGGACCTTCACAAAAATGCCAAGAGGAGATAAAACAACAACTCTTGGTAAATCATCTACTGGTATTTCAAAAGTAAAGTTGATCAATATTTTATCCAACATGACGGAGGATATAATCATTCATTTGAAAACTCAATTGGATACTCTCCACATTAAGAAAAATCAGGAGGAAGTTGAGGCTATGCTCACTGAATATTGTCCAAGTTGTAGGCAAAGAAAAGCAAATTGTAAATGCAAAAGAGTGGCCAATATCCAATAGGATAAAGTTGAGAAGCTTGATTTTCAACCCTTGAAAGAGATTATGGACAACTCTTTTATATAGTACAAAGGATGCCACAACAACAAAGACAAGGTATGTCACAAGACCCCCTTAGATTTAATTCATCCTTTCCTATTAAAAACCAAAACTTTTATGCTTGAAACTCTTAGCCCTACCAAGTAAAACAAAACCAATGGTATAACCCTTAACAGTGGCCACAAGCCTAGCCAAATTGGAACCAACAACTAAATCCTTTGCCACAAAAAAAAATTTAAGGTTCCAATTAAAATCCACAATGGCCAACTCAGCAGAATCAATGGCAGCCTTAGTGGCAGAAAGTTCAACAGTGGCAGCAAAAAAATATGAACTACTAGTAGCCCATGCTCCCTCCTCTACAACAACAACAAGCTCTAATTCCTCCATCAAATCTTGCATCCTAGCCACCCAAGCAACATAAAATACTTGTTGAACCTGCACCTAACCCTAATACTAAGCATGTTCAGCAGGCTTATACTAATGAAGTTATGCAATACCCCACTTATGGGGTAGAGGTGAGTGATGTCCACCTTAGATCAGGAAAACAACTTGTTGAACCTTCATCTCCCCAAATTACATAAATGGAGGATGAGGAACTTGCAATTGAGGCTTCTGATAAACCATCTTTGGAGCCTAAGCCAAATTAGGTACACCAACCTACCTTAAATCCCAAGCCACATTTTCTTGAACGCCTAACTATGCAAAATCATCACACACAGGCTAAGACAGACCTTTTAGGACAATTGAAAGATGTGAACATCAAATTCCCACGTATCCAAGCTATCAAAGACATCCCTATCTATACCAAAATTATAAGAGATCTTTGTCTTAAGAAACCAAGCAAGAAAAGGAAAGTTCCATAGATAGTCCATGTTTGTGGAAATCTTGTCGATATCATGTTGTGGAACATTATAGTCCCTAAGTATACAGATCCTAGTAGTCTAGTTGTGGACATTAAGATTAATGAGACCCTCATTAAAAATACTTTGATAGACTTAAGGGCAGCCATCAATGTCATGACAAAAGAAACAATACAGTTGCTTTAGTTGGTCAACCTTCGACCCAGACAAACTATTTTGCAATTAGCTAATAGGTCCACGATTAAGCCTGAGGGAATTATTGAAGTCCTATTCATTACATTGAATTCTTGGGAATACCCTACAGACTTCATAGTACTATAACCCAAAGACAATCTTGTGGATTACCCACTCATCCTAGATAGGCCCTGGTTGGCAACAATCGATGCATTCATAGGTTGTAGGTCTAGTAAAATGATAATATCCAATGGGACAATTATAAAGAACTTGGTTCTTTATCCATCGGCCCGACTATATGCAAACCTTGAGCACACCATTTGGCCTAATTTGGGTGAGGAGGAGAAAGATAACTATTCTCTAAAGACACTGATGACTATAGAGCATAGCCCCTTATTGGATGACCAAGATGAAGATGAGCTTATTGCTCACATAATTCAAAATGACTATGGCAGGAGCCCGCAACAACAAGATTGCCTCATATGCCTACAAGACCCCTTGCAAAGTATTATACCTAGCGATTCTACAAAAGAGATATCACAACTATTTCATTCATTACTTCCTCAACAATGTTTATCCATCATACCCAGCCTTGATCTCTCATGAGTTCAAGAGTTATCAAAGGAGTTAGAAATTATACTAGGAAGGTAGTTAAATATCAATAATGCCTTGACAAAAGAACAATATAATTTTTTGCAATTAGTGTTGCGGGCACACTTAGCTGCATATGGATGGGATTACCATGATATGAAGGGCATAGATCTTGATCTATGCATGCATAGGATTTATATTAATGATGGTTATAGACCTATTTGGCAACCACAATGGCGTATGATCTTGCTCTCAAGGAGATAGTGAAAGTTGAGCTACAAAATCTCCTTGATGCAGGTTTTATCTATTCAATCTCATATAGTGAATGGGTCTCACCTTTGGTAATTGTTCCCAAGAAAGGTGGGAGATGGAGAGTTTATGTAGACTATAAAGAATTTAATACAACCACTAGGAAATATCATTTTCCTTTGCCCTTCATCGATCAGGTACTTGACTCACTAGTTGGGAAGAATTACTTCTCATTTCTTGATGGTTTTAGTGGTTATAATCAGATTAAAATTGCTCTAGAGGGCCAGGACAAGACGAAATTTACATGTACTGGAGGACCTATGCTTACTCTATTCCGCCCTTTGGCTTATGCAATGCTCCAGCTACCTTTCAAAGAGTAGTACTCAGCATATTTTTGATTATGCACATGATTGCATGGAGATATACTTGGATGACTTCACCACTTATGGTGAAAGTTATGAGGAAGATCTCAGTAACCTAGAAAAAGTGTTAAAAAGGTGTAAGGAACACTATCACTCAACAATGAGAAGTGTTTCATGATGATGACATAGGGAATAGTATTGGGACACTTTATATCCAGTGTAGGAATCCAAGTTGATCCACACAAAATTGAGATAATATCTACCTTACCTGTCCCACAAAAACAAAGAGATATTAGGAGCTTCCTTGGTCATGCAGGCTACTATAGGTGGTTTATCAAAGATTTGAGTAAGATTGTTGTGCCTTTATTTGTTTTTTCTAGTAAGGACATTGATTTTGAATGGACCTTTGAGTGTCAACACTCCTTTCAAGAATTAAAGAAAGCTCTAACTCAAGAACCAGTGTTGAGAGGGCCAAATTGGACTCTCCCATTTCACATATATAGATGCTTCAGATTTTTCCAGTGGAGCAGTCTTGGGTGTGAAGGATGGCAACAAGGAGTATGCAATTTATTATATCAACAAGAATCTTTAAGGTGTAGAATTAAACTACACTATAATAGAAAAAGATATGCTTGCTACTGTTTATGTTATTAATAAATTCAAAAATTATATTGCTAACTATCTAGTCTTTGTACATGCAAATCACACAACAATCAGGTATTTGATGAACAATCCAAAAATTGGAGGTAGGTTGGTAAGATGGCTACTTCTCCTACAATAATTTGATATTACCATTGTAGATAAACCTGGAAAAGCAAATGTGGTGGAAAATTTCCCATCAAGACTGCCAACACAATCAACTGAAGGAGTGGCGGATGATTCATTTCCTGATGAACACTTGTTTGCTTTGCAAGTACAAATATCTTGGTATGCAAATATTGCTAATTATTTGGTCACAAGGAAAATTCCACCACATTTCTCACAAAGAGAGAAAAGACAGTTGGTTCATAAATGTTTTCCCTACTCTTGGATATCTGGTTATCTATTTTATACAAGGCCTGATAACATCATGAGAAGATGAGATTTTTGATATCATGAAAGCATGCCATGATGAGCCATGTGGAGTTCATTTTTCAGCAAAGAGAACAACTTTTAAGATCCTCACAACTAGCTATTATTGGCCTACTTTACATAAAGATGTTAAATACACCAGGATTTGTGATAGGTGTCAAAGGATGGGAAGGCCCACAAAGAGTGATGAGATTCCCTTACAACCCCAGTTGATATTGGCACATTTTGACAAATGGGGTTTAGACTTCATTGCTCCAATCTCTCCTACATCCAATAACAAGGAATATATCCTTGTTTTCACTAATTACTTGACAAAATGGGTGGAAGTTAAGGCCCTACAGTTTTCCAGAGATGGTAATGTGGCTAAGTTTTTATATGAATATATTTTTACTAGGTATGGAGTACTTAGAGAAATAGTCACTAACCAAGGGCCCCAATTTACTTCTGATCTAATCACCAAGTTGGTTGATGAATACCAAATCATACATAAGAAATCAACACCCTATCATCCACAGGCTAATGGTAAAGTGGAGGTCACAAGTAGGGAGATTGAAAGCATTCTCACCAAGATAGTGCAACTGCATAGGAAAGATTGGGTTTCAAGGTTACCTAAAGTATTTTGGGTATATAGGACTACATGGAAAACAACCACTGAGTTTACACCCTATGAGTTATTCTATGGAAAGATCTCAATCCTTCCTACTGAGTTTGAATATAAAATATTGAGGACAACAGTAGAATTGGGAATGGATTTAACCGAAGCATAGAAGGAAAGGTTGCATTCTTTGAATGGGTTGGATGAGATAATAATGGAAGCAATCCATCATACAGAGGTAGTATAGCAACAACGAATGAAGTTGCATGATCAGTACATTAAAACAAAAGAGTTCATTGTGGGAGATTGGGACTTGTTATATGATTCACGGTATAAATATTTCAAGGGAAAATTCCAGTCTAGATGGTTGGGCCCCTATGAGATTAGCAAGGTTTACCCTAACGGAGTAGTACAGTTGCATACCATTGATGCAATCTGGTTCTCACTTCTTGTTAATGGTCATAGATTGAAGTTATACAAGAAACCAATGCAACATGATGACTTCATCTTTTCATTGATCCAACAATATGGTGCTCACAGTGAACCTAAAACAAAATCTTATTCAAAGTCCTACATTAGTAATACGGGACATACCCAACACTTCTGGTGGCCCAGAGATTGAGTTACACAACTCAATCCCTGAGCTTCCTTCACACTAATTTTACATGTTTTTTGCACACATGCACACACAACACATTATCCATGACGTACAAATTCTGCTCCAAAGGGACCTATTCTTCAGTTTATTCAACATTTATTGAGACTTGTTTTAGATGGGGCCTGGAAAGTAAATTTGTAAAACACAAAAGGGCCTTGTGCTTGGAGTACTTGTACCAACACCTGTTAAGAGTAAGCTACTATAACTTGGAGAAATTGAATTTTTTTCCTGCACATTCCACCAAATATCACATGCATCATTTATTTCCCAATAAAGTGCTCATAGCAAGGACATCTCAAATCACAAATGCCAACTTTCCATCCACTCCCATGCATTTAATGACAATCAAATCAATTGCACGCCAAGATACATGTTTCTCCAATTCTAAATTGCACCAAGTGATAATTACCATCACACACATATGACAGGTAACTTCTCATAATTAAACTGGAATTCTTTTTGTATTCATTATTATTCTTAGTTTAAGTTATGTATGCAAAAATATTTCACCATTAATTTCAATTATTATCCTATCACCCCTGCCAAGTCATGCATGAAGTGAGGTCACTTCAAATAAAGTTGGGGGGGGGGGTATAATAGTCATAACTTTTTTAATTTTCACCACCTAAGTTTTTCAGATAGCATTTTATGTCATCCTCCTAGAAATAGAAGACCTCTCTATTGTTTTTGATAATGTGATTTTTGCCATAAAAATAAGATAAGGTATAGAGATTTGAACTTAATTGAGCTAGAAGAAAGGGGATTGTAAAGTTGCAGTATTGGGTATAAGAGAAGGCATTAGAAGGAGCAGTGAAATTGGAGGGTTTTAAAGCTAGTAGAGTCAAACTTTGAGAAGAATTTGAACTTTTCAAGGTTGCAAAGCATCAAGACAATGGGAGGTGATCTTATATAGAGGGAACCATTTGCGCATAAGGAAAAATTAGAAGATACATTGGTTTTACCCCTTGTTGGAGCCTAAAAATTCATACAAATTTTAGGTTATCTTGAGACTCCCATAATAAAAATTACATTATAGCACTCAAAAATGCATTTGTAAAAACTACCTCAAGTGCCAACTTTGAAAAATCACAATTTAAATCCTCTTCAATTTCATGCAAAATCACTCCACGGACATGTTCATCTGCCATATGTGAGTGAGCACACCTGATTTCAACTTCGTACGATCTGATTTTCCAAAGTTTCAAAAGGCCAAGTTGAAGGGTTCTGGGAAGGTTTGTTGTTTACATAATGTTAAAACTGCCAAAAGGGTCAACTTTGGAGGACAATATTAAGCATCTAAAAGAGTGTCATGACAAACCGATTTCTATCTCAAATTCTTCCCACCTTGATGTGCTTTCATGCCAATTTTTCAGGGTCCTAACATCTCATTTGGTATATTTTTAAAACCAAAACCAAATGGATTTTACCCAGTTTGAAGACTGCATTTCCAGAACAGCTGCAAAAGGTCAACTTTGATGCTTGATATTTGGTGAAGAAAATAAAATGATGGAAAACCATCTTGCACACATGTTCATTTGACCTAAATAATCTAGTATCTAGGGTGGAAACTTCTAAGAATCACATTTGATATTTTTACAAAATAGCAAGTTGGTGAGTTTCAATTGGGTTTGACAAGAGCAGTTTTCAGAATGGGTTGAGTGAGCTACTTTGATTGTTAACAGTTTTTAGTCCTAATAAATTCATGACCAACCATTTGAAAAGCACTCTTCTATCACAACTCAACATGTTGGTGCATTTTCGTGGCTCTGGGAGAAGTTTTGACTAGTTTTCCAAAGCAATTCCAATGGCTATCTGACCCATTTCAATCATATTACAAAACTCAGAAAGCAAGCTTTTATCACTACCCACTTTAGTTTAGAGATAAAGCATCATGAAATCTGATTAATTAGGGTTGTGATCAGAGTAATCTTGGAGAAGACACCTTTAAGAAGTATTTGACTGAAGTGATCAAATTGGATGACACCAATAATTGGAACCAAATCTAAAATATGTTGTAGTAACCAAAGGGAATTTATGTTTGTTTTCAATAATAATGATGCATGTTGATATACATCATAGCATGGATGATAATAACCAAAAATAAAATACCAAGTCATACTACAGTTTTGAGTAGTTGGAATTGTGCCCATATTGCATCTCAAAGGTTAATGACATAAAATGTATGAATATCACTATTTTTACAAGATAAAGGGAATGGTTCATTTTTTAGCACAACAAAGATGATACAGGCACATGCAAATCATAATTTTAAAGCTTAATTGGGCAAGATTATTGACCAAATTGGCGTGAGTTCGGCCATACTCTTGAGAGTTAAGAACATAAAACACATTTGGATGAAGATTCTAAAGGCCACCTTATTATGGGGAGAAGGATTTTTTGCCCCAATCATGCTCTTATAACTGTTAAGTTTTGGCTATTACAACATTATAGAACCAAATAGAAGAAGATACAATTGGTATGAGCAATACCAATTTTTGCAAAGTATACCAGAATCTTCTCCATCCAAGCCAAAAATGGAAATGTCAAAGCTCAACAAAAGACTATTTGTGAGACATTATAGTTAGAAATACTTGAGTAGACACTTATGCAAAGTATGAGAGCAAGAAAAAAATACATGAACTGCCTGACATAATACATCATGGAAAATGGGTCGTGGGCTGCCATGACTATTGAATATACACAAATTTGCTTTATTGAAAAGGCTTGAGAAACTCTCAATCGTATGCAAATTTATAGGTGTAAATACGAATTCCTTGAATTTTCCACCATAGAATGGGGGCTATGGTACAACAGAAATGAATATCCACCAAAATGCAATGGAATCTCAGGTTGCTCTATCAACAACAATGCAAATCATAATGAGTGAAATCTATATTGAATTTATAAATGATTTGAAAAACTCTAGAGTGTGCTTACTCAAATAAGTTCTTCATTTATTAGATTCGAAATGAGTTGCTTAACTTAATCTCAAATCTATGCCAAGATCTTTAATTAATGTTTTGAATCCAATATGCAAACTCAATCCATTAATTTACTTTATTGAGCTCATTGACTATTCTATTTGTGGAATTAAAACTTAAAACCATCATCAAGAACAAACCAAAGATCAGAGACACATTTGATTACAGAGTTCACCTCTCAAGGCTACATCTCCAAATCCGCTCAAGAAGTGTGATCAATTTTCCATTAATGTTGCCACTTGAAAATTGCTTACAACATTTGGTCTTTTGACTGCATATACAAAGTTGTCACTGCTAGGAAGTTTCAAGCCCTACAGGCACTTCCTTAATCCACATTGAACAAGTGCTTCCAACAATAACAACAAAGCAGCCCTAGTTCTTAAAACATTCACTGAATGTGAACTAGTTATAGAAGTATCTTGCCTCATTTACAAAATGGAATACACCATTCCAGACTAAATTCAAGTATTAAAACACTTTGGTTACTTGACACTCGATTCAAAAATGAAATAGTCTTTTGCAACCTTGCAAGAGAGAAGTCTTCAAAGTGGATTTTGAACAACACTCCTTCAAGCATAACCTTCTGACATCGTCTATATGGAGTTTTGAAATCACAATTCTTCCCTCAGGATGCTCTGCAAAACCCTATCACAAGGATGCTTGGATTTCAATGTTGAATCCTTGGATGCCTTACATACTCTGAATTGGATCCTGAATGCATTGATCTGAATTTGATCTGAATTCTCTCACTTGGCTTAAAATTTCAAAAGCCTATTCCCCCTTTTTATACATAAATCATGCCCATAATGGGGCTTAACAATTAAAAAAATAAAATAACCCCCTTTTACAAGAATAATACTCATCCTATAACCCCCTTTGTCTTCTTATGATTTTGGTTTAATATGTTAGGGGTAGTTTTTACTATATAGGGCCTATTTGTTAAAATTTGGGTTTTAAATAGTCTTCAAATAACACCGGGCTCCCTATATATATCCTAAACACCCTCAGTGGTGCAACGACATATAGTCATTTTGGTGATCAGTGGGTCGACAGTTCAACCTCCACCGACCACGTTTTATAGCAAAATTGCAAACCATTAAGTAACAAAACAAACCAACATACAATATATATTGAATGCATGTGTGTGGTGCAATGGTGAAGCCGTCAATTGCAGAATAGGAGGTTAGGGGGTCGAATTCCCCTAACTAATTTTTTTGGTTCTTTCACTAGGGGAGTTGCAATAGAGGTGCCACATGGCACCACTTGATTGGGCCACGTGGCATCTCCCTATACGTTGTTAGAGACACATCACTAAAACCCACCACTCATATAGTTTGCACAGTCAGTTGCCACATGTCGAGACCTGATTGGTCCACGTCATGTCTATACATTATGGGCCTACATAGTCAGCATGCTGACATCAACATTTGTACGGTCCAATAGGCAAAGTCAACCTGCAACTTTGACTCATAATAACTTCCACGTATGTGCTCCATTTTTTACGAAACGATCGGTGTTAGATTTGTGTCGACAAGCTCTTCATTTTGACGTTGATTTCAACTGATTCTAAATCGATCAATTTTTTTCCTTCTGATAGGCCTTTGTACCTAGTTTGACCAAACTTTGACTGGCCATAACTTTGACGTATGAACTCCTTTTTTGCCCGTTCAAGTTGCGTTGAGTCCAATTTTCCAAGCACTTTGACATGGCGCTGAGTTCAAGGGTAATTGGAACAGTTGAATTTTTAGGGTCTTGAGATCCACTTGGATCAAACCTCCCCATTGAAAAACTTTTGGTCTCCAAAAGTGTACTTTTCCTTTTAAACATGTCCCTCTATGCATTATGCAATTTAACAGGGCCTCAACACTACCAAGGAAGATTCTGGCATAACATTGATGCTCTTCTTCACTCACAAACTTCTTGAGCAATGGAAAATTGTGCCTTAGCTTGGTACATTCCTTCACCTTTGTACTTCACAATGGTTGATTCAAGGCTTCACCATTCAACTCTGTCCATGCCTATCGTAGCAACCAAGCCATTGAAAAGCACCACCCCTTGTAGTCCTTTTCAATCATCATCTAATTGAGATCGGACTAAACTTCAAGATTAGACTGAGTCATGATGTGTAGATGGTCTATCCATCTTTACAAAATGTTCTCCTTCTTCAATAGAAGCTTAGTGACACATTCTCGCCTTAAGAATTTGTGTCAACCACTTGAGCACTGCAAGAAATTTGCAAGCAACAAATCTTTAACCTACATAAAGAAGTCTTCAAGTATTCTCCTTCGGATTACAAGAGATATGGCTTGAAAAGCCTTACAAAATCTCAACCTTACAGGAATACAACTTCATACAAATACTTGCAAAACAATTTCATTTAAAGTCTTCCACTCAAAAACCATACTAGTTTTACATCAACTAACATATTACTACAATCCAAAAGGTAACATAAAAACAAAGTTGACACAACTATTTAGTCAACATGTTTTCCCATCACTTACAGAGTTGAACAGAGGAACTTCCCACTTCCAGTTGATCCTGTTTCTACTAAGGTTCTTCACAGACTACCTCGGGGATGGTAACCACAGGTGTTGCCTTTACTTTTGCAACCTCTTATTGACTGGGTTCTTTTGTAGACCTCAGTGAATGTCGAAGCTTCGGGTGTAGCTTCTAGCATTTCTCAACCCAATGCCCATTGATTCTATAGTGAGTACAATAATTTTGGGCTTTTTCCTACATTGTAGTTTCCTTCTTCAGAGAGGAACATTGAAGGTGTGATGCATGCCTCGATGTCTCCTTAGCTTGCATGACTAACTTCCTACAAAGCCTTTGCTTCTTGCTACACCTTGCTAAACAGTGGTTAGGTGCATGACAAAATGTGCATGGTCACATATTCCATAAGGCTTGCACAAAAGAATTACTACTTTCAAAATCAACAATAGATTTAAAGTATTCATCACCTTTGGATTTCCCCTTACCAGCTTGAGCACTAAATTGCTTAGGAGAACCCGCTTTTCCTTTGTCAGGTTCTTTTCCCAACTATTTAAGGTAATCTACCTTAGACTTTCTTCCATCATGTTCATCTTTTCTAGGAGATGATTTGTAGTCACTGTTATAATCATAATGTAGTCCACCTTCAACTTGTGGCAGTTCTTTCTGCATTGACTTGTCACTTGAAGAACTTCTCACAAACATGGTTTTTGAACATTCTCCAATTTATTCTTTATCATAACCCAGTCCTATATGACGAGGTCATTCTACCACTTCTATGGGATTAGCTATTCCTTGGCCATTAATTCCAAGGCCTTTCCCATTATAGCCCATCTTCGTCAATAGCTTCATACCAATACCCTTGGTATGTTTTTCAAATGCTGCAAAAGCACAATCATGGTTAAAGGAAGGAATTGAACTTACTTCATTTATTACCTTCTTTGTCGTGTGGTCAACTTCCTGATTGTTTGTCAATGGCTCCTGAACTGCTATGGATGAATCCTCCAAAATATTAGGTTGTGTGAGGGGTACATACGAGGAATCCTCTCAATGTGGACAAAAATTACAAATGTCAAGATTTTCGATCCTAGGAGGACTCTTTACAATAGAAATTTCTCCCATCTGCTCCTCCACAACACTCTACAACATCAGGTGTAACTCCCTCTTTTCATCTTCCAATTCTTCAAGGCAACTTCTTAACTCAACATTTTCCATCTAGAGACGATTGAATTCCTCAAGTTCTTGAAGCCTCTCGAACTTATCTTGGTGGAGTGCTTCAATCATCCTTTTCATGGAAAAGAAGTCATCCATCATGGATGCAGAAATTTTCACCTTAGAAGCTTCCCCTTGCTCAGATGCCATCTTTCTTAAATCTCTTAAATGTTCACCTGTTAAACTTGCAAACTTACAAAACGAAAAATTGTCAAACTGATCAAAGTGGAAAACTTGCATAAAATGGTAATCTACTTAACAAAGCAAACTAAGCAAAGTGAGCTAACTAACAAACTTTTCAAACTAGTCACTTAACCAAACTAGAGCTCAGAAACCACACTGATACCACTTGATCTGAAAAACTCTAGAGTGTGCTTACTCAACTAAGTTCTTCATTTCTCAAATTCAAAATCAGTTGCTTACTTAATCTCAAATATGTGCCAAGATCTTTAATTAATGGTTTGAATCCAATGTGAAAACTCAATCCATCAATTAACTTTACTTAGCTCGTTGATTATTCTATTTGCAGAATTAAAACTTAAAACCATCATCAAGAAAAAACCAAAGATAAGAGACACATTTCATTACGGAGTTCACCTCTCAGGGCTACGTCTTTGGATTTGCTCAATAAGCATGATCAATTTTCCATTAATGTTGCCACCTGCAAATTTCTTATAACATTCGGTATTCTGACTACGTATACAAAGGACTCACTGCCAGGAATTTTTAAGCCCTATAAGCACTTCTTGAATCCACACTGAACAAGTGCTTCCAACAATAACAACAAAGTAGTCCTAGTTCTTAAAACATTAACTGAATGTGAACTAGTTATAGAGGTATCTTGCCTCATTTACAAAATGGACTACACCATTCCAAACTAAATTCAAGTATTAAAACACTCTAGTTACCTGACACTGGATTCACAAATGTAGTATTCTTCTACAACCTTATAAGAGATAAGTCTTCAAACTGGATGTCGAACAACACTCCTTCAAGCACAACCTTCTAACATCATCTGTATAGAGTTTTGAAATCACAATTCTTCCCTCAGGATGCTCTGTAAAACTCTTTCACAAGGATACTTGGATCTCAATGTTGAATCCTTGGATGCCTTGCAAACTCTAAATTGGATCTTGAATGCATTGATCTAAATTCTCTCACTTGGCTTAAAATTTAAAAAGCCTATTCCCCCTTTTTATACATAAAAAATGCCCATAATGGGGCTTAACAATGAAAATAATAAAATAACCCACTTTTACAAGAATAATACTCATCCTATAACCCCCTTTGTCTTCTTCTGATTTTGGTTTTATTTGTTAGGGGTAGTTTTTACTATATAGGGCCTATTTGTTAAAATTTGGGTTTTAAACAATCTTCAAATAACATCAGGCTCCCTATATATATCCTGAAGACCCTCGATGGAGCAACGACATATAGTCATTTTGGTGGTCGGTGGGTTGGCGGTTCGACTCCCACTGGCCATGTATTATAGCAAAATTGCAAACCATTAAGTAACAAAACAAACCAACATATTGTATATATTAAACGCATGCGTGTGGTGCAATGGTGAATCCATCAGTTGTGGAATAGGAGGTTAGGGGGTCGAACCCCCCTAACTAATTTTCTTGAGTCATTCACTAGGGGAGCTGCAATGGAGGTTTCACATGGCACCACTTGATTGGGCCACATGGCATCTCCCTATACGCTATCAAAGACACGTCACTAAAACCCGCCACCCAAGCATGCCACATCATCGTACAAATTGCACAATTAGTTGCCATGTGTTGAGACCTAATTGGTCCACATAATGTCTGTATGGTATGGACTTTCATAGTCAGCATGCTGATGCCATCATCCGTACGACCCAATAGGCAAAGTCAACCTGCAACTTTGACTCACAATAACTTCCGCGTACGTGCTCCATTTTTGACAAAACGAGTGGTGTTGGGTTCATGTTGATGAGCTCTTCATTTTGACACTGATTTTGACCAATTCTGAATCAATCAAATTTTTCACCTTTTGATAGGCCTTTATACCTAGTTTGACCAAACTTTGACTAGCCATAACTTTGACATATGAACTCCTTTTTTTCCCATTCAAGTTGCATTGAGTCCAATTTTCCATGCACTTCACATGGTGTTGACTTCAAGGGTAATTGGAACAGTTGAATTTTTAGGGTCTTGAGATCCACCTAGATCAATAAAGAGACTGGAACATCTCAGTGAACGAGGCTTAGATGATGGGCTTATAGAAAATAATATAAAGATATTCAACACACAAGGAGTATTGTCTAGCAAGCAGGGAATATATGTTATAGAGGTTGTTGTTGATAAAAATATTAAACAAGCAAAAGAACGATTCAAAGTGTATGATGACCTGGAAAATAGGGAACCTGCTAAATTTGGGGTGCCTATTCCTCAAAATTCAATAAAAGAGAGACAAAAAACATAGAAAAGGTATTCCAAAGGCAACGAAAAGGGTCCCATGGAGAGGAGTCAAAATCTATGCAGGAAAGGCATCAGGAGTTTTGCAAGTGGATTCAAGAACTTGACATAATGGTCAGAGAAAATGAATTAGAAGTTGATTAAATGCTGCCCATTTCACCCAAATTTAATTGCTCACACCTCATTCAAAGCCACCAATGCAATCTGCAATATTTAAGCTACTGGGAGAAACATGAAACTTTCCAAAGCTCTCAATAAATTTGTACATGAACTTGGGCACTATGCTCCGCATCTATGGCAATTAACATTCTTCCTACAGAACTAGCGAGGAAGTAACCAAACATTTGAGTGGTGTTCTTCGCCAAGTCATTAGAGACATGGATCCTTCTAAAAAACCCTAAGGATTCATTTGTCTCTGATAATCATGGCTTGTATCACTCGAGTCATCTACTTATAGGCAGGACTGTATAGCTCTTGATCGAGTAATATTCCATGAGAATACTCTTGGGTTTATGCTCAACGTATTATCATGATTCTTCACTTTGGAAGATAGGGTTGGACTACCACCATGGGATAAGATATGGGGTAAGAGCTTCACTGAAATAAAAGGCCTCGAAGTATTAGTTATCACTATGAATGCATGGTTGGTTGTGAGTAATGAGCCTAGATATTATGAGGTCCGATCCTTTTGCATTCATGTTGAGAATCATGTGATTGTTTGAGAAGGGGAGACACCAAATCAATTTGGAGGTAGTATCTACTTTGGATTTGAAAAGCTTGCATTTGTTCCTATCCAAAGCAGGAAACCCTAAAGTCAACATGGGAGAGAAACATTAGAGAGACATGGATGTATCAGAGTAAGATTATCCAAAGTCTCTTTGACACAATGCTGCAACAAAGGTTCATTGAGGAGACTTCCCCATATCGGCGGGACATTGCTCGAAGTCTCTTCGATAAACAACAATGGCACATTCTTCATTGGAGAGAGAAGTATGTTTTAGAGTAATAATTTTTAATGTTTCATCGATGGGACAAAAACAAGAAATATCATGTGAGAATATAAATGTTAAGTAAAACTTTATCAAAACATTTGTGGGCGAATGCAATAATACTCAGGGAGGATATAATTTTTACTAAAGATATAAAGTGTAGCTGAAGATTATTTGCATTGGGAAATAAAACAATTTTATTGGGTGGAGTAATCAAGTAAGTAAATATTTTACCTAAAATATATTTTCATTATGTGAAAATGCAAGTGAAACATTTTTTAGCAAGGGGTTGCAAAATGGATGATTATTTTTACCCGAAGAGCATTAATTAGGTGGAAATAAAAATTGTCGGCAAGAGAGTTAAAATTAAAGTATTGCCAAATACTTTATTTTTCACCAATATGGGAAACATTTTCACCAAATAAGTCATGAAGCGGGTGATTATTTTTATATTTAATGGGTAAAAAGTGAAGTTTCCAATAAAGGAAGATTATCATTAGAATTAATTTTCACGAAGATTACAAAGATGAGGATTAAAGTTAAAGTATTTTAATTTGTCGAAGGCAATTAATTAAAATAAAATGAAGAGCTGCATTAGACAAATATGTGAAGGGTCACAACCCTAAAAATGCAATGTGTATATGTAAGATAAAATCATATCATCAAGCATGAGAATTAGAATTAGATAGTAGGTTAGAAAAATCACCAGTAGTAGATAAGTTCATCCATTTTCACATTTCAGAGACTTCTACAATTAATGTATATATTTTGAAGCAATATAATGAAGATTGTTCTTAAATGGTGATCTATTTTCAGTGTTCAACTATTGTGTTGATTTTCATGCTTATATGTTGTGTTGTCTCCAAAGTGGTTCTCTTAAGTTATTCAAATTTACATAATTTGTGAGGACACATTTGTTGTTGTTGTGTGGTTATCTTGATTGGTTTTTGGTTGGAGTGAATTAAACATCCTTACAAATAATTCATTTTGATTGGTTCTTGCCAAGGATTAAAATCCTTTTAAAGTGATTATTATGATTGGCTTCCCTCAAGCTGAGAATTAAAATTCCTTTCATGAGATCATCCTAATTTAGGAGAATATCACTAGGATTACTAAAGAAGAGTACATTAGATTATAGACCTACACATTTGTATAAGGTGCAAACATTTAGAAGTTCCCAACAATTAGAGTTAAGTTGAGGAGTAGATCCACCTATCATACAAATCTGTCTCCATCATAATCCACCCATTGACTCCATTCACCCAATAGAGTAGGCACTAGTCATATTTAGGATATTTTATACAAACTTTACTCACTCTCTTGATTATTCAAACACTTTCATTATGAACTAGTTAGTAAGCTTTGTATCTACTTCACATCCATGTGCCATAGTGAGTAGATAGCCCAAATTAGAGATCATATCCAAACATTCAAATCTTCCCTATCATTCAGGTACACCCACCTAGGTCTAGCAGAGCCTAGAGAGTAGGGGGTTATCAATCATACCCCGTTCGTTGGCCAAAAACGTATTAAGAGATTGGCACCCTCTTATGGTTTAAAACCTATGTTTTTGAGACCTAACAGATTGGAAACTTTGTTGGGGAGAACTTGAAGAAATCCAATAGCAAACTGTCTTGCCTTATAGAGTCATAATTTTTTTTTGCATCCTTATCATCTCACATAATTGAGTAAGGGGGTTCCGCTAGAGTAAACCAAGAACAATTTCAAAATCCATTTCATTTTCCTACTTTTGGAAAAGTAGGTGGAAACTCTAGTAAAAAATTGATGAAGAATGCACAAACATTTTGGAACTACAACATTTCCAGCTAGAAATAGAAGTCAAAGGTTGAAGTATGCATAGCCATTTTTCCTCACCCCATACACATTATGGTGCAGCTGGGAATTTTGGCAATGTAGGTAATGCACACCATTCACAATAGGACATTTTTACACCACAAGCCCCACGTCAAATAAATGATTATCCTCTATCTCTTGAGCAGAGATTAGTGAACTACCAAAACCCATATGGCCCTCCAAATTTTGTCTCAGCCATTGATAAACCATTTAACATCAATAATATCCAAGGCTACCCAAATCCTTATCCCTACGAATTGATAGAACTGATAAAGCATATCCCTAAATTTCATGGAGAATGGGGTGAATCAGCTTGTAAGCATGTACAACAATTTTGGGATTTCATTTTGGACTTTCAAATTTATCCAAAAGATGTCATTATGAGATGTTTTGCAAGATATTTGAGGGATGACACAAGAGAATGGTTCATAGGCTTTCCCATGCAAAGTATATCTTCATGGGAAGATCTCAAAAGAATATTCCTGAGCCAATATGAGGACAAAGATGATGAGCATTTACATATTCAAGAAGGAATTCAAGATCTTTTAGAGACATTCTTTAGTATAAGGAGACATAAAGGAGAATTTGCATGTTCCCTATTCGATAAGCTGTCTATTATCTATTGGAAGATACATTTTGATCTTCAGTCTAATGAACCCATGTCTGTTGAACAGTTCATAAGAATATATGACCCTAATTCAGTTAATTGGCCTGAGTCATCGAAGCCAACTACTATTGCGTAGCTATGGTTATGGATAATCAGGCATGAGCATGCTAGCAATGTCAAATCTAACAACATAAAGAATGATTTTAATGAAGATGAAATTGTTGAGGACCAATTTTCCACTTTGGAAGATGATTGTAGCATTGAAGATATTACCAGAAACACACTGCCAGAGGAATATATCAGCCATGATTCAAATGATATGGAGGCATAGCCATGTAGGCATATCATATCATTGGTAGTAATGAACTAGAGACTAAAACAAAAGGAGATGGTGTGCTCTACAACAATGAAGAAGGAAATTATTGTGATCATTTTATAGAGGATGGGTATGCAAGTGAAAATAATTTCTATGACAGCCTGCATGATGAGGACGAAGATGTAGAAAATCTCTCTTGCATATCAGATTATGACTGTGAGAACAGTGCATGCTATGAAGAATCAATTGAAAATCTAGATTTTGATGACAAGCCTATGGATTTTAATTTACAACAAAGGGATGCTTGCAGCTCTTATGGAGATTCAAAGGAAGAAGCAAGGTAAGATGTAAAAGAAGGAGCAATTCCCCATGGAAGTGAACAAATAGAAGTTCATTGGTAGCTGAGTACTATGATGACACGGTTGATGAAGAAGAAGTTTGTGCACCTGAAAATGGCTTTCAAATTTTTTCAAACCCATTGTATGATCAAATAGCAAAAGAAGATCAAATAACATTTTGTCAAGGTGTGCCAAAACATGAATTTCATGTCTATTCAAATCCATTCTATGAAGAAGAAAAGGCATTTCCAGATAACCAGGATGATATATCAAGTTATGGAACAAATGACAGTGCTGGTAGTGCATCTAATTTGACATTCCTTGATGACCTAGAGTGTTGTTGTGATGATAAGAAGAATAAATAATGCAACAATAATATGGTGGATGAAGAAGCTTGTTCACTCAGCAGTGAGCAAATTTCATATTTGCTAACTATAGAACATCATAAATATGCACATAAGAATGATGCTAAATCTTCATGCCCAACATACATTTATTTTGATAGTGAAGAAATAGTTGGTGGTCATGAATTTCATTGCAACAATGCTCCAGAAATGCATACTTCTGTTAAGTCTTGGGGTATTGGTGATTCCAATGTGTTTAATTTGCAAATTAGTGGCTTTGATAAAGCTTCAAAATTACAACTTTGTGGGAAAGCTACATATGATGTTAAAAATGGTATTGATAGTGCCAACATTGATGATTTTAGATGTCAAATGCAATATGGTTTTCTTTGTTTTCTAGTTCAAGTGAAGAGTCTTCATTTGGTAAATGATAGCAAGCATGACCAAATAATATATCACATAGACAAGAGGACTAGCTTGTCACATGATTATGAGATTTTTCAGATTGTGTATGATTCTTATATGCATAATAACAGAGAATGCACTGGCAACATTGAGCATAATAAGTCAATGGAAGATATGAATAGATTCAGTCAAGTAGATTTTAACAATATTTCTAGATTGGTTTCAGTGTAGTATGATGAAAACCAAGTGTATGACAGAGGTAAAAAAATAGGATTTTCCTTTTTCTGATGGCCTTGTGCCATCAGCTAAGGTTTGTTTTTTTCAAAACCATATCAGTTCATGATAGAAAAGAGTTTGAGTCTGCTACCCAATGAGTAAGGCATTCAATCTGCTCCCCCAAAGACCTGGATTCTTGCTATGCCCACAAGGGGAATACATCCCCAGATAGGAGCCACTGTTGGATCCTAAAAATTCATACAAATTTTAGGTTATCTTGAGACTCCCATAATAAAAATTACATTGCAGCACTCAGAAATGCATTTGTAAAAACTGCCTCAAGTGCCTACTTTGAAAATTCACAATTTAAAGCCTCTTCAATTTCATGCAAAATCACTCCACAGACATGTTCATCTGCCATATGTGAGTGAGAACACCTAATTTCAACTTCTTACGATATGATTTTCCAAAGTTTCAAAAGGCCAAGTTGAAGGGTTTTGGGAAGGTTTGTTGTTTACACAATGTTAAAATTGCCAAAAGGGTCAACTTTGGAGGACAATATTAAGCATCTGAAAGAGTGTCATGAAAAAATGATTGGTGTCGGATTCTTCCCACCTTCATGTGCTTTCATGCCAATTTTCAGGGTCCCAACATCTCATTTGGTATATTTTCAAAGCCAAAACCAAATGGATTTTACCCAGTTTGAAGACTGCATTTCCAGAACATATGCAAAAGGTCAACTTTGATGCTTGATATTTGGTGAAGAAAATAAAATGACAGAAAACCATCTTGAACACATGTTCATTTGACCTAAATGAACTAGTATCTAGGGTGGTAGCTTCTCAAAATGACATTTGATATTTTTACAAAATAGCAAGTTGGTGAGTTTCAATTGGGTTTGACAGGAGCAGTTTTTAGAATGGGTTGAGTGAGCTACTTTGATTGTTAACAGTTTTCAGTCCTAATAACTTCATGACCAATCGTTTGACGAGCATACTATCCTATCACAACTCAACATGTTGGTGCATTTTCATGGCTCTGGGAGAATTTTTGACCAGTTTTCCAAAGCAATTCCAGTGGCTACCTAACCCATTTCAATCATAGTACAAAACTCAAAAAGCAAGCTTTTATCACTACCCACTTCAGTTTAGAGATAAAGCATCATGAAATCTAATTAATTAGGGTTTTGATTAGAGTAATCTTGGAGAAGATACCTTTAAGAAGTATTTTATTGAAGTGATCAAATTGGATGGCACCAATAATTGGAACCAAATCTAAAAGGTGTTGTAGTAACCAAAGGGCATTTATTTTGTTTTATTTCAATAATGATGATGCATGTTGATATACATCATAGCATGGATGATAATAACCAAAAATAAACTACCGAGTCATACTACAGTTTTGAGTAGTTGGAATTGTGCCCATATTACATCTCAAATGTTAATGATAGAAAATGTATGAGTATCACTATTTTTACGAGATAAAGGGAATGGTGTATTTTTTAGCACAACAAAGATGATATAGGCACATGCAACTCAGAATTTTAAAGCTTATTTGGGTAAGATTATTGACCACATTGGTGTGAGCTCAACCATACTCTTGAGAGTTAAGAACATAAAACACATTTGGATGAAGATTCTAAAGGGCGCCTTATTATGGGAGAAGGATTTTTAGCCCTAGTCATGTTCTTATAACTGTTAAGTTTTGGCTATTACAACATTATAGAACCAAATAGAAGAAGATACAGTCGGCATGAGCAATACCAAATTTTGCAAAGTATACCAGAATCTTCTCCATCCGAGCCAAAAATGGAAATGTCAGAGCTCAACAAAAGATTGTTTGTGAGACGTTATAGTTAGAAATACTCGAGTAGACACTTATGCAAAGTATGAGAGCAAGAAAAAATACATGAACTACCTGACATAATACATCATGGAAAATGGGTCTTGTGGGCTGCCATGACTATTGAACATACACAAATTTGCTTTATTGAAAAGGCTTGAGAAACTCTCAATTGTATGCAAATTTGTAGGTGTAAATACGAATTCCTTGAATTTTCCGCCATTGAATGGGGGCTATGGTACAACAGAAATGAATATCCACTAAAACGCAATGGAATCTCAGGTTGCTCTATCAATAGCAATGCAAATCATAACGAGTGAAATCTATGTTAAATTTATAAATGATCTAGAACATCTCAGTGAAAGAGGCTTAGATGATGGGCTTATAGAAAATAATATAAAGATATTCAACACACAAGGAGTATTGTCTAGCGAGCAAGGGATATATGGTATAGAGGTTGTTGCTAATAAAAATATTAAACAAGCAAAAGAACGATTCAAATTGTATGATGACCTGGAAAATGGGGAACCTGCTAAATCTGGGGTGCCTATTCCTCAAACTTTAGTAAAAGAGAGACAAAAAACATAGAAAAGTTATTCCAAAGGCAACGAAAAGGGTCTCATGGAGAGGAGTCAAAATTTGTGCAAGAAAGGCATCAAGAGTTTTGCAAGTGGATTCTAGAACATGACACAATGGTTAGAGAAAATGAATTAGAAATTGATTAAACATTTCCCATTTCTCCCAAATTTAATTGCTCACACCTCGTTCAAAGCCACTGATGCAATCTATAATATTTAAACTACTAGGAGAAACACAAAAATTTCCAAAGCTCTCGATAAATTTTTACATGAACTTGGGCACTATGCTTAGCATTTATGACAGTTAACATTCTTCCTGCAGAACTAGCAAGGAAGTAACCAAACATTTGAGTGGTGTTCTTTGCCAAGTCATTAGAGACATGGCTCCTTCTAAGAAAACCCTAAGGATTCATTTGTCTTCGATAATCATGGCTTGTATCACTCGATTCATCCACTTACAGGTAGGACTATATGGCTCTTGATCAAGCAATATTCTATGAGAACACTCTCGGGTTTATGCTTAACGTATTGTCACGATTCTTCACTTTGGAAGATAGGGTTGGACTACTGCCATGGGATAGGATACGGGGTAAGATCTTCACTAAAATAAAAGGCCTTGAAGTATTAGTTATCGCTATGAAGGCATGGTTGGTTGTGAGTAATGAGCATGGATATTATGAGGACCGATCCTTTCACATTCGTGTTGAGAATCTTGTGATTGTTTGAGAAGTGGAGAAACCAAAATGATTTGGAGGTAGTATCTTTCTTAGATTTGAAAAGCTTGCATTTGTTCCTATCCAAAGCAGGTGTGCCATAGAAAAATTGACTCTTATCATTTTCATGGCCTTTTAGGTCTTATTTCATGATCTTTGATCTATTTTGCTCTGATTTAATGATGTAACATGGCTTGAACATGCATATTTAGGTACTAAAAATAATGACGTCTTGTGAAGGTGTTGTGAAGTGTTGTAAAACATTTCTACATTCTTCTAGACTCTATTCATTACAATTCACCTAAAAATCACCTTTTCATCACTAATCAAGTCCTATTTTGAAGTTTTGTAAAGTCTTGTAACAATATTTCACACTTTTCTAGGCATAACTTCAATATTTATCCCTTTCTCATGCTTTATTTAGTCCCTTTATGCCCTTATATTCCTTAATTAAGTGCATTTTTTAATGTAAACCCGACAAACAACATTAAATACAAGATAATTCTCGACACCCATTTTCAGGTCCTAGGTGGAACCCATTCACCATGGGTGGCGAATGAGTCCCCCTTAGCTCCAAATTCAAAATATTTCAAAATTCCTTTCGGTTTTTTATTCAAAAACACTTGATGTCGGCCTGTGATGAGGTATGAAAGGGTAACTAAGGCATAAGATTGTATAAATAAGTTATTTTCACCTCATTTTACATCTCCTAATTCATTCAAGCAATCCTTCAACATTCACACATCATATTCAAGCAATATCAAGCATTCAAGCATCTTACAACATCTAATCAAGCATTATCCAAGCATTTTGGAGCATCCATTAACACTACTTCAGATTTGCATCATCAAGGGTTTGGTAAGTTGATAGCATTTGCATGTTGTTAGTTTATCATTCTCTTACATTTCATTGTTTCATTAAGGGTTTGATTACCAAAGTGGGGTTTGACCAAGGCAAACCCCTATTTGCTAACCCTCAACCATTTTTCCCCTCTTGCATGTGTGTTTGCAAACTTTTGTGTGCAAATTTAACAAGCATTTAGGTGTTGAAAATTGGTCCACAAGTCAACTAGGTGCTTTAACTCAAATCAACTCTATTTCAAGCTTGGAGAAGGTTTTTGTTCGTTTCTTGCAGAATTGACTTCGGCAACCCAAGCAAACATTTCTAGATCTGGTGTTGCAGAGTTGTCTCCTAATTTCTCAAAATTTTAGGAGAGGACTAATTTTCCACCAATGGCGAATGAGTCCCACCTTAAGACTGAAAATCTAAATTTTGTCAGATTTTGGATCCCGACAATCAGAAACTCATTCTCAACACTTTTTCACCAGTAACAGGACTAATTCACCACCCTGGGTGAATGAGTCCCACTGTTGATTTTCAATAACTTCAGATAGCATTCACAAAATTCTAGGTTTCTTAAATCTTTCCCAGGTGCACTCTATTTCATCTCATTTCTTTCTATTATGCATTATTTCATCTTTTGGTTCATTGTTTGCATATCACACTGTGTTTTCTAGTATAGTTTAAATCTTAGTTTTGCATTCAAATTCAGTCATTTAAATCACTTACTTGCATTTAGTTCACTTTAGTTAGCTTAGATAACATCACACATAACATAATTTGAACGAAACCATTAGCATTTTTGGCCCTACCTCTCTCCTTTTAGGTGAAAAACCCAAGAAGAGCTAGAAAGGTGCAAGGTGCCAAAAATCTATGGTTTAGCAAGAAACCCTAAATTCAAAGTGGGAGAGAAACATTGGAGAGACATGGATGTATCGAAGTGAGACTTTCCAAAGTCTCTTCGACACAATGTGTGCAACAAAGGTTCATCAAGGAGACTTCCCCATATCGGCGAGACATTGCCCAAGGTCTCTTCGGTAAACAACAAGGGCACATTCTTCATGGGAGAGAGAAGTATGTTTTGGAGTAAGAATTTTTAATGTTTCATCAATGGGACGAAAACAAGAAATATCATGTGAGAATATAAATTTTAAGTAAAACTTTATCAAAACATTCGCGGGCGAATACAATAATACTTAGGGAAGATATAATTTTTACTAAAGATATAAAATGCAACTGAAGATTATTTGCATTGGGAAATAAAACAATTTTATTGGGTGGAGTAATCAAGTAGGTAAATATTTTACCTAAAATATATTTTCATTATGTGAAAATGCAAGTGAAACATTTTTCACCGACGGGTTACAAAATGGATGATTATTTTTACCCGAAGAGCATTAATTGGGTGGAAATAAAAATTTCCAGTAAGAGAGTTAAAATTAAAGTATTTCCAAATACTTTATTTTTCACCAAGATGGGAAACATTTTCACCAAATAAGTCATGAAGTAGGTGATTATTTTTATACTTAATGGGTGAAAAGTGAAGTTTCTAGCAAAGGAAGATTATCATTAGAATTAATTTTCATGGAGATTACAAAGATGAGGATTAAAGTTAAAGTATTTTAATTTGTTGAAGGCAATTAATTAAAAGAAAATGAAGAGCTACACCATAAAAATATGTGAAGGTCACAACCCTAAAAATGCAATGTATATATGTAAGATAAAATCATATCATCAGGCATGAGAATTAGAATTAGATAGTAGGTTAGAAAAATCACCAATAGTAGATAGGTTCATCCATTCCACTCATCCATTTTCACATTTCAGAGACTTATGTAATTAATGTATATATTTTGAAGCAATATAATGGAGAAGACTGTTCTTAAATGGTGATCTATTTTCAGTGTTCAACTATTGTGTTGATTTTCATGCTTATATGTTGTTGTGCTGTCTCCAAAGTGGTTCTCTTAAGTTATTCAAATTTACATAATTTGTGAGGACACATTTGCTATTGTTGTGTGGTTATCTTGATTGGTTTTTGGTTGGAGTGATTTAAACATCCTTTCAAATAATTCATTTTGATTGGTTCCTGCCAAGGATTAAAATCCTTTTAAAGTGATTATTATGATTGGTTTCCCTCAGGCTGAGAATTAAAATTCCTTTCATGAGATCATAGTAATTTAGGAGAATATCACTGGGATTACTAAAGAAGAGTACATTAGCTTACAAACTTGCACATTTGTACAAGGTGCAAACATTTAGAAGTGCCCAACAATTAGAGTTAAGCTGAGTAGATCCACCTATCATAAAAAATATATCTCCATCATCATGATCCACCCATCGAATTCATTCACCCAATAGGAGTAGGGACTGGTCATATTTAGGATATTTTATACAAACTTTACTTGCACTCTTGATTATTCAAACACTTTCATTAGGAACTAGTTAGTAAGCTTTGCATCTACTTCACATCCACGTGCCATAGTGAGTAGATTTCCCAAATTAGAGATCATATCCAAACATTCAAATCTGCCCTATCATTCAGGTACACCCGCCTAGGTCTAGCAGAGCCTAAAGAGCAGGGGGTTATCAATCATATTTACCTCTTTAGTTGGCCAAAAATGTATTAAGAGATAGGCACCCTCTTATAGTTTAAAAACTGCATTTTTGAGACCTAACACCCCTCTTCACCAAAGTGGGATGGTTAGAATATTTCTTGAAGCTGACAGAGTATGACAATGAAATGGCAAGAGATTTTGCAGTTACATTCAAATATGATGAGGCAACAGTGAGAGGGTTGGTAGTGGATGTCTCCAAAATTGCAATTTCTCAAGTCATAGGATTACCTCATACAAGGTTTGGGTACCCAGTTTGTGTTGATGCAGTGGAGGCAAGGGAGGAATTTTGTGAGCGAGGAGAAAATTTGGACTCAACATCATAAGGTACCAAAAGGCTTTCCCTTCCATTCTTTTGGGCAAAATGTGTTGGTTATATCAATAAATATCTTACTTTTTATGGTCATCAATATCTTTTATACAATGTGCATTTTAAGCTGTTAAATCATTTACGACATGAAAAGTTAGTAAATGTACCCAATTTCCTGTATAATATATTGAAGAGAATGGCATTTGAATACCAGAGGAAACAAACAAACACCACACTATCCCATCATTGCTTAATAACCCTATTGGTTAAAAGAAGTTTGAGAATTCAACAACCACAGGTTAATTGGGATGATTTCATAAATTGCAAGAATATCACTAAGTTGCTTGAGGCACCTAAAGTAGAGGATGGACCTCAACCTGAATCTAAACCAGAAATTGAACTTGAGCAGAATGAACCTGAGAGAGAAAATTCTCCTGTTACACCATTGGCTTCACCTACCTGTAGCCAAAGTAGGCCTGGAAAACATGACATGTCAAAACATAGGCTGGTGGTAACAAAAGAGCCCTCATCCTCTAAAAACCCTAAAGCTAGGGGAGGTACTACATCAACATCTTCTAAAGGGAAAAAGAAGAAGAAAGGTGTTGAGAAGCAGAAGAATATTGTAAAGGAAGGGGATGCAGAGAAGAAAAAGGGGAGTGAAAGAAAGAAAAAGAGCAAAGTTACATAGGAAATTGTTATTCCTAGATGCTCAGGTAGGTTGAGAAGGCAGAATGTTGAGAAAAGAAACATGGAAGAAAAAAAATAGGAAGAAAAGGGTGAAGGACATCAACACCATGATACAATGATGATAGACACGAACATAGATAGAGAAAGAGATGTTCCTGAAAATGTTATTGTCGATATTCCTAAAGATTTGAATGTGTCTATTAGGAAAAGAAGGTATGTTTCTTCTTCCTCTGATTCTAATTCAGAGGATATTTTTATTGCAAAGAAAACAAGGAGAGCAATCCCCAGTAGCCCCATTAGGGAAATATTTGATATTACAAGGCACGATGATGATGATTTGAATTTTGAAAAAGAGGAAGAATTGCTAGAAGATAGGAATATAAGGAAAGAGCTCCAAGAAGCTATTGATAGAATAGAACAATTAGAAGCACAAGTGAAAGGATATGAGCAGAAAGACAAAGAGAAGGAGATAAGAATCCAAGACTTGGAAGATAAAATACAGACTTACGGTCATGGAGCTAAATTGGACTTACTAGCATAGATGGCCAAGGGAAAAATAGGAATTGTTGCGAGAACACCAACATATCACACTACTTTGTCTTTAGGTTTTGAATTGTTGAAAATAACCAACCAATTCAAACAAGAAAAAAGAAAATTGGGAGAAGGAGAAACAAACTTTGAATGCATCATTGGAAAGCAAGAATTTGGAACTAAGTAAATTGGAGGGGAAATTAACAAAAGTAATAGACAAATCTATTCAAATTATTGAGTGTAGACCTCCACCTAGAGTGTATGCATTGTTTTTAAAAGAAAAGTTTCTCAGTTTTCAATTTAATAAGTTTATTAATGATCAACCCTTTGCTTTAAATAAGAGGTATAGTTTTCTCAGTTTCTTTAATACAGTCAATTTAGAGGATCAAGATCAGTTGTGTGGGTATTATCTACACAACTATGTTATGAAAAAGGACACCAAATGGAATCGCTTAATCTATGTTGGGGATTTGCAAACAAGGGCCCTAATATCCCATTTCGAGAATGAGTAGCTCTGAGGAGTACTAATGGAAAGATATGAAGAACACGAAAAAATAATGGCATTGTAGCTCAAGAAGGAGGAAACAAATCCCAATAAATCCATCACTCAATGGTTGATACTCCTTTCTCACTGGGGTCCAAGAAAAATAATTGTAGACTTGATACTTTGAGATTACAGAAGGATTCAGCAGCTAGCAGTGACCATCCTCCTGAACTGCCTAAAACATGTGAAAAAGAGGTGGAAAAGCTTGACTCCAAAATAACAGAAGAAAGAGCCTCACTCTTTCCATAATTCTATGAATATGTATGAGAGATTGCACAAGTACATCAAGGTTTTAGGAATGAGAGGAGTGGAATGGCTTCCACTTACTTATCATCCTCCCATTCTACTTCATCTAGTACCACATTGGACAGGAGAAAAGAATGATCAATGTAGGAATGCAGAATCAATTAAGATGGATAGACTTGCATGTTATAATGGTTTTTATCTCAAACATGGACAAGGAGTCAATATAGATATGGATCTTAGGCAGATCGCCTTGTACTACAATCTTCTCCCCTAGGTGGTTTAGTTAAGTATTTTGCTTGAGGATAAGCAAAATGATAAGTTGGGGGGAATGATGGGCTTATTCATTAGTACTTTTTTTGTTGCTTTTCATATGCTTTCAGACACTTTACATATATTTTCTAAGTACCTTTCAAATAAAACTTCCACTATATGCTATCCTTTCATACATACTTTGCAACTTTGAACCTAGTTTCTGAATATGAAATATGGTGATAATATTTATAGTATTGCATGATTTAAACATGAGTATGTATGCATATGAATGGAATTTTGTGATTTAATTATGATGGTTAGTTGCATATGTTGTGTGGATTAACCTCTATGTAGCTCAGCACATGGTAATAAGAATGGAGCATTTGTAGCAAGAACCAATGCAGCGGAATAGGGAATTAGTTGAGTTCAAGCCGCCTAAAGTGCAAGAAGCTATGAAGCTGAATGTGAGTCATCATGGAAGGAATAAATTTTGAAGAAGGATACTTGTTTTAGAATTCTAAACGTTTGCTTAGGTGTTTCACATGCAAACTGTTTCATTGGAGTTCTTATTTGAATAGGTCTCTTCTTCCTTTTTAGTTATAACGAATAAGTCAGTCTTAATTTCATATCCTTGTATGTAGGAGTGGGATTAATGATTACAATTAGTTAGTAGTTTAAATAAGACTCTCCCATTTTTTGTATAAATTCAGGGGATGAGTTCGTAGTAAAGTTAGTTGGTTGTTATAAGTTGATAGCAGTTAGTCATTTTCCAGTTCCAAGTGATCTAAAAACATGTGGAAATGCAATTATTGAATACAATCTACAAGAAGGATTTTGTTTGAATATCTGGTGATATGCAATGAATGGAGTTGTGTGTTACATTGATGCATAAGAATCTAAGTTAGATTTGGTTCTAAGTTAAGTGAGATAGTCCTTTGAGCTGACCACTCAAGGTACTGCCCCTCACTTCATCTGTTTACTTGTTCATTTATACATTATTGTTAATTATGTTTTTATTGCTTTATAAATGCATTGCAGAGTAAAGTAGAATAGCTCTTACAGTTGATTACAGTAGTTGTTGTTCATGAACAGATGTGTAATTGGTGAACCATAGCACTCTAGAGATTAGAATTAATTATCCTATTATTTGAATAGTTTTGGTTTGATTTTGTACTTACTTGTTATTAGCAGTCATCTACAACTTGTGCTATAGGTACCCGTAGCCAATAGGTTTTGTAACTATTTTTATTGTTTTTGCAATTCTGTAAGATTCTAGCAAAGTAGAATAGTCTGAATGAGTTTGCATAGGATAATCTAGGTGAACAAGAGTTTGTGAAGGCACATATAGTGCAATACCATCACAAGTTTACACACCTTGGTTGATGATTTAATGTAGTCTTAAGCAATGTGAAGTGGATTGTTCAGCCAGTTAACCCTTTAAATCGAGTAGATTCTACCAAGTTTACAACACATTGGCTTAGACTCTACAATTATGTCATTGATCTGGAATGGGAATTGTTTTCATGTCCCCACAAGGAAAAATCTTTTCTTTTTTCCTTTAAACTACAATTTGATAATACTAACAATACTATAGAATATGAGGTGTTGTTGTTAGTGATGGAGGTTGCATGTAAGAAGGGAATCAAAAACCTTCATGTTCAAGGTGATGTTGAATTAGTAGTTTGTCAGGTGAGGAACTTGTATCAAGTGAAAGAATGAATGATTGAGGCATTATCACAATCTCATGTGGGAATGTATTGAATATTTTGATGCATTTGATATATATGTAGTACCAAAGGAGTATAATGATAAAGTTGATTCTTTAGCAGTGTCAGCTATTCTTTTAATTTCACACAAAGACTTTCATGGAACCATATGTACTATTGAGCTAGTTTTTTGACCAAGTGTTCCAAATAACTTAGATCATTGATAGATTTTCAATGACAAACATCAAATTGTTACATTTCTTAAAAAGGATAAAAACTTCAATGAGTTGTATTTTGAAGGAAGTAAATCTCCTCCTCAAGAGTCAATCTCTGAGGTAGATCAGGATACCAGTGAAGAAATATTGTAGCTCAAAAGGAATAAGATTCCCAAAGGTTTGGTATCTCTAGAAAAACTTATTGACAAGCATGATCACTACTCCAAGAAGCGGCAACAATTTGATTCTAAATCATCCACCAAAGTTGAGCAAGTTAACTTGGGAAGCAAGGAAGATCCCAAAATAGTGAACATTAGCAAATGTTGCATGCTAGAGGAGAAAGATAAGTTTGTAGAGTTATTATGGCAATATATGGATGTACTTGCTTATTCTTATGAAGACTTAAAATATTTTTGTTTGAAAGAGGTCCAACATCAAATTCCCCTTACGGTGAGTTCTATGCCTCACAAGAAAAAGCAGAGGCAATATAATCCAAAGATTCTAGGTACTATTCTTTTCAAGATTCAAACAATGCTTAATGCAAGGATCATCTTTCCTATTCATCACTCAACGTGGATAGCAAATATTGTTCCAGTATGGAAAAGAATGGGGAAATTCGAATTTGTGTGGATTTCAAAAATTTGAATCAACTATCACTGGAGGATAATTATCCTTTGTTGGTAATGGACCAAGTATTGCAAATAGTGACAAGATCCGAAATGCTATCTATGCTAGATTATTTTTGGAGATATAATCAAGTGGAGGTAAGTGAAGATGATCAACATAAAACCACCTTCACCACTCTATGGGGCATGTTTGCTTATTGCATAATTCCTTTTGGTTTGATCAACATCGGCGCTACATTTCAAAGAGTGATGGACTTGGCTTTCCATGATGTGATGGGGAAGTTCATTGTGGTCTATCTTGATGACTTAACCATATTTTCAAAGAATCGTCAAGATCATTTTCATCACTTGCAACAAGTTCTTGAGAGGTTTCGATAGCACGATATTTCCCTCAACCCCAAGAAATTAATCTTTTGGGTTACCGAAGGTAAACTCCTTGGTCACATTATGTCTAAGGAAGGTATCAAAATTGATCCAAAAAGGGTCAATTCAATTCAAAGTTTTACTTTACTTTCAAGTAAGATGGCAGTCCACTCCTTTGGGATAATTTCTCACAAAGGTTTGTTCTAGACTTCGCAAAGAAGACTCGTTATATTGTTGATATGATGAAAGGTAAATATATCTTCAGTTGGAGTGAAAAAGGAAAAGCTATGTTCAACGATATCAAGGAGGCCATTGCACATGCTACAATTTTAGTCTACCAGACTATGCAAAGGACTTTATCATGTATAATTATGCTTCCAAACATACACTATCTGCAATATCGGTGCAACAAAATAATGGGGGGATTGAACCTCCTATACCATTCATGAGTTTTCCATTAAAGGATCATGAGCTTAAATACTCATCAATGGAAAAGCATGCTTTTTTTTGTTAAAGAAGTTAAGTATTTTTTGTTTTACATCCTAAACTCGCATGTGGTTGCATTAGTTCTTGATTCCACGGTCAAGTCTATCTTGACTCAATAGGAGTTTGGAACCAAAAGAGGAAATTGGATTGCCAAGATTCAGGAATAAGACATGGAGATCAAACCCACAAATCTGGCTCATGGGAAAGGTTTGTGTCAAATGATAGTTAATAATAAGCCAAGTGAAACATCTAATGATGAGAAAGTAAGTACAAAAGACATTCACACAGTCTTTTTTGTAAGCATAATTAATGAATGGTATTCAAATATTGCATACTTCCTTATGGAGAATGTCCCTGTAAGAGAGGGGGACCAACCACATCAAGGCTCCAAGTCACGGAGAGTTGAGAGTGGAGGGATGCCCTAACTTACCTCACTCTAAAAGGTGTTTTATGACAGGAATTGAGAATGATGAGGACTATAATGTACTTCAATCACTCTATAGATCCTGAACTTAGGTTTGGGTTAAGCGAGTTGGTTTTTGGAGTCGATACTATGCCTCAGACAACTCTATGTCCGAGGATGGCAGCGTAGTTCTGGGACAACAGTGCATCGCGCTAGCATCCGTACAGTCAGAAAATAGTGAACACAACATAAACTATCGAAAAACAAACTGACATCCTAGTTAGTAAATCTAGACGGTAAAAGAAGAATGAGGAAGTGCAGGAAATAAAGAGTAAAGTGATAAAGCAAGTGAACAAGAACTAGGGTGACAAAGATAATCTCACAAAAGTGTCCATTTTCCAGTTAGCTCCATGCGTACTCTCACCTGCACACAAGCAAGAATGGGAAAATTGTTGGAGATGTATAGGGGTCTGCCTTAGTCATACCCCCATTTTGGTGTTTCCACCTCCATGGACAACCAAATAGCAACAAGATAGAAATATGCGATAAAGAGGAAAATAAAGTAGAAGTTGAAATAAACACTATGAAACAGTAAAGTGCTACTCAACCGAATCACAAAGGAGAGGAGCGAAATGTTAACACCTCCACCCAAAATCTTACTAGCCAATGGAGGAGAATGTGGACTTGGTAAGCTCACCACAACCTTGACTATGATGAAAGGAGGTCTTGCAAGACTCCAAGACCACGCTGCTATGGCTTGCTTTGCACTTGCTATGTGGAGTTGACAGAGTGTTGCTGCTACAATGGAGTGTTGAAATATTGCTTGAGAGTGAAGAGAATGCTAGAAATGCTAAGAGAATGCCAATTTGTTGCTTAGAGAGTGAAAGAGAATGCAAGAGAGATTGTGAAGAGATGAAATGGAATGAAGATGGATGAATTTGAAGGAGAAGAGGGAGGAATTTACCATTTTCGGGGTCAGTTGGTCGAAGAGGGACGTTACAAATCATTCCCAATTGGAAGTGTAACACCTCTGCCAACCTCAAACATGGGAATCTGTCAGGGACGGTAGCGTGCCACGCGGACGTCTATGTGTCACACATGCGTCCCCAATAAAAATTCTCTCATCGACACAATAGACAAATTCCAAGTTGAAGAAAGGTAGTTGGGTGATGTGAAATTTTGCCTTCAGATTTGATTTTCTAAGGTGAGGTTGTGTAAGAGGGGAATTTGTGCAAGGGGTGCAAATTCGCTCCTATACAGTCCCAAACACATTTCATTCAAGGAAAGAAGGACAGTCAAGCTCAAGGCTACAAATTTTTTTTTATGGGACAATGATTTGTATAAGAGGAGTCTTGATGGTACCTTTCTACGTTGTATAGATAAATCACAAAAAAGCAAGTTGTTGGAATCATTTCACAACTTAGCATGCGGGGGAAATTTCTCAGCACTATTCATAGTTTACAAGATCTTGCGAGCAAAATCCTACTGGTCCACACTTTTTCAAGATGTGTACAACTGGGTACATAAATGTGAGTCATGCCAATAATTCATGGGGAAACCCAAGTTAGTAGCACTTCCTCTCAAGCTGATGATCAATGAAGAACCCTTTTAGCAGTGGAGTATCAATTTCATTGGTGAAATTAATCCACCATCAAATGTAGGGCATATCTATGTTCTCACAATGACTGACTATTTCACCAAGTGGGTGGAAGCAATTCCAGTTAAGCTGCTACTTTGGAAGTGGTATGCAATTTTCTTAAGGAAACATTATTTTGAGGTTTGGAATTTCAAATAAGATTGTAGCAGATAATGCTACTTCCTTCTCGTCTAGTGAGATAACAAAATTTTTCTTCGAATATTAGATCACTCTTTCTCATTCTTCAAACCATTACCCTTAGGGGAATGGTCAAGCAGAATCAAGCAACAAAAATTTGGTCACCATTATTAGGAAGTTGGTAGACAAGAATCAAAGGTCTTGGAATAAGGTATTGTATGATGCATTGTGGGTAGATGGCATTACCCCCAAAAAGGCTATTGGCATGTCACCATTTCAACCCTTGTATGGGTTGAATGCATAAATCCCCATCACACTGGAACTATCCACTTTGAAATTTTCCAAGTCCATTGAAGACAAACTTTTGACAACTCTGTGGACAAGTGCATCATGTTCCTTGTTGAATTGGAGGAGAAGTGCATACATGTGAATCGCATTGCGGAACACCAAAGCCAAGTCAAAAGGATTTTTGATAAAAAGGAAAAGTCTCATGATTTCCAAGTTGGACATTAAGATCTATTGTGGGACAAAAGAAGAGAACCTAAGGGAATGCAGGGAAAGTTAAATTCATTATGGAGAGGACCTTTCACAATTCACCAACTTTCTGGTGAAAACAATTTTCTTTTGGCATACCAATACATGACACCATTTTCGTTGCCTCATAGTGGACAACATATGAAACTCTTCACTTAGTGAGGCATCGGATAAGTTTGTAAATAGTTGTATAGTTTTTCGTGTCTTTTAATTTTTTGTCTTTTTGTGTCACTTGACTTTATATCCCAATGGATGGATGAAGGCACTTAGAGTCTAGGATTCTTCTCCCTTCGATCATTTCAAAGGATGATCAAGGGAAGCTCCCTAGTTAGAGCTAGTTGTTATCCTCGAATTTAGTTGCATTCTATTCATGGGAAAAATATCACTTTCCCTCATGCATGGTCTGAAGCCTCGAAAATTTATTTTCAGGATTTAGTCTTTTGACCTTTTGAAAATTTGCAAAAGGTTAAAATTGCAAAACTTTAGTTTTTGGAGTTAGATATTTTTCCTACATATGTAGGGGTGCTAAATTTTAGCACCCTTGCATACTTTTGGAAAAAAATAAAACTTGTAGAAGTGTTACATTTTAGTGCCTCTACATGTCTTTTGCAGATTGTTCAAAATGTGTGTAAAGCCATGGAATTTTCCCGCCACTACATCTAGAGTCTTGCACACTTTGCATTAAATGCAATGTTAATGCATTTTAATGGGATTTTTAATAAGTTTTAATGTGCTTTAATTTCATTTTATCGCCTCCCTTTGAATCACTTGCATGCTCGATTTCCCCTTTAGCATTTTTGTGTTTGGATATTTGCGAAGACTCAAGCAGATTTGTTAGGGTTTCATTGCCATTATCATTTCACGGGCATGTGATTATTTTCACTTTCTCTATTCACTTTTATACGTTTTATACACTAGGGTTTTTATTTTCACACATTTTTAGTGTGTTGTGATTTGGATGTTGGGGTTTTTGTTTTTATATGTTATCATTTAGTGGATGGGTTGATTTATGTTTTACTCAAAACTTTGTACATTGTTATGTTTGACCCTTGTCATTTGTAATGGGTTGTGAGTTTTTAATCCCGACCCACCTTGTTGTGCAGTTTTCGCACACACGCCCCATTGAAAGCAAGGACCCTCTTTCGCTTTTATCCTTGGTTTTTTGGCCCTTTGATTTCAAGGATTGACCTTGCCTTGGCATAAGCTTAAAATTTTTATCTTGCTTGCCTAAGTGATTCCCTTGAGTTGCACATTGAAAAAATCTAAGTTTTGAGAAAATTTCAGGTTTTTACTCCGTTTCAGGATTTTCCCGGATTTCACTCAAAGTCCAGCGAAGATAATAAACACTGTGGTTCGGAGATTTTTGGTCTTCGCGAAATTCTGCGGGAGCCGAACTTTTTTGAAATATCTGTCGTCCTGTCAGGTTTCCAGATTTTGTTTAGATGTCTTGTCGATTGCATTAATGTCATCTGTACGAGTTGTGAGGGCTGTATTTAATCAATTTTTGGGGATTTTCCTACCATTATACGTTATCATTTGTGTCCTATTAAGTTGAAATATCCAATCCTGAGGCGCTTGACTGGCTTTGATGTGCTATATTTGCAAATTGTCGGATTTGATTATGATCCCCTGGGCGTTATCATCGTTGTTGCTTGCTCGAGCATTCAAGATTGTTGTTTGTCTTTGCAGGAATCAACTCACATTTTATTAATGGTGTGTGTTTATTACCCCACTTTGATTATCGAATGTGAGTAATTCTTTCTATCGAGGCATACTCAAAATTCGTAGTTTTGTATATTTGAGCGTCTGAGGCTGGGGTTGCTTGATATTGCTTTATTTATGGTTTCCCAAGTAAGTTATGAGCTTGTTCTTTCATTTGCATCATGAGGTAGCTTGCTTGTGAGATGTAAATAACCCTTTTATGAGAACCTAGCAGTTGAGATAATTAAACACCAAGCTTTCTCTGTGCATCAATGGTTGAAATTTAGGGTTTCACACCTAGGGCATTGCCATTTCCATTTGGGTTGCTTTGAAAGGGTTCTTAAGTTCAAAGAAAAGTCAGTAGGAGGTTCAAATCAAACTTGTTGCATGCTCAAACTCCTCAAATTTGTGATCATTCGATCAATTTGAGCAAGATCATGAGAGAATGTCAATATTCAGGTTTTCCTTCAGTTTCAGGATTTTCCTTCGCTAGCGGATTTCCCCGATTTTCCTAGTTCTCTTCGTTTTCCCGAAATTCGTAGTTTTTCAGAGTTTTATCTTCTTCGCGGATTTCCGTTGCTCCCGGATTCTTCTGAATTTTCCTTTGTCCCTTCGTCTTTTCGGAATTTGCAAATTATCGCCTCTTTCACGAAAATCCGTCCCACTCGGAATTCCCCAAAATTTAGTGGAAAGTGAAGGAATATGAGATAGCATGGTTTGCTAACGTATGATTATGCATAATATGATTAATTTGAGCCGTTGTAAGATGTCTCATGTTGTTTCTTGGATTATGATGATTTACTAAATAACTAATGGACACTTTTCATGTTCATTCCGCTGGAATTCGCCTAGCTCAGAATTTTTCGGAATTCCTCTCTGGCTTGGATTCCATGGGATGACTTGAAACCCGAACTTTGATACGATCAATTTTTATGAGAACTAATAATACCTCATTTATCTGGGATTCATTTTAATGATGATTTTGATTGATTAACCTTGGTTTCATGTGGTTTTTACTATGGTTTCTTTGTTAAGTGCAGGCTGAGTCAAGCAAGGCAATGGCAAGTGGGACCAAGGGTAGAATGGTGGATCCAAGTACAGAGGGGTCTTTTGTGTCTAAGGAAAAAAGGATCAATATGGACATCAAGAGTAAGATCCTGGAAAGAAAGATTACTTCTATCTGGTGAGAAGTGACTGACACGAATGTTGGACTATGGGACTATGAAGAGTTCAAGGCTAGAATGGCAGCGCATAACCTTCCTTTGCTAGCTAAAAGGATGTTGGAATCAAGGTTGGCATATGTAGCTGGATTTCCTTCTACAGTGCAATGTTATGAGTTGGTTCTTGAGTGTGCCAGGCATTATGACAAAAGTACCTAGAGAATAGTCGGTCCCCAAGGGAGGATTGTGGCGAATTTGAATCCTGTATCCATAGCCCAGACCTTTGACATGCCAGATAGATCTCATGTGGTGGCTTTTAATATGGATATGGCAAGAAATTTCTATGAGGATACCATCAAAGCCCAATAGATCATCAATTCCTGGTTGGAAAAGCCTAAGTCTCACTATTTGAAGCTGCCCAAATAGCTATTCAGAGCAAAGTTCAAGAAGGAATATTATGATGCCATCACTCTTCTTAGCAGGGTGGTAGGGTTAAAGAGTGTCGGTGTGTTTGAGAGATGGATGTTCCATGTCATTGTGAGGATGGAACAGGAGAATATTAATTATCATTGGGCAAGTGTTATAAGTGTTGTGATTCATGAACAGATGTGTAATGTCTTACAAACCAAGACCTTCACAATGACTTCCTACTTAGTTTATGCACTTGCAAGGTTTCATCCATACAAGGGATTAAGTACCAAGGGCATCTTTGGGCAGGACGTGATCTATGAGGTTTATCCACAGCTGCATTTGGGTAACTCAAGCTACAGAAGGGTGAATGATGCATTGACCATGTACATCACTAGATTACTTCAAGGTGCAAAACATGTGAGGATTTCTGATCAGGCCAAAGAGCTAATCAAGAGATATGGGGCTTGGTTCATACAGTTTCCCACCTTCTCATACATAAGGGTTGATGGCTATCAAAGGGCTCCATATCGACTTCCCAGGTATCCCACTGATCATATCCTACTCCTGGAGGTCACTAGGAAAATATGTGACTTTGATGCTATTGTGAAAAAGGACAAACATAAGACTGGGTTTGGTGGAGACTTCCCTTTGAGGATAGGCACTGGAGAAGCATGCCCTTCCATTAACTCAACTTAGGCTTTAGAAGAGGAGATGAGTACTCTTGGGTTATCCTTCCATTCCAAGAGGTCTAGGTTTGACAGAACTGGTGAAGCACAAAAGAAAGCCAGTAGAGAAT
Organism: Sequoia sempervirens; assembly: GCA_007258455.2. Taxonomy (NCBI): domain Eukaryota; kingdom Viridiplantae; phylum Streptophyta; class Pinopsida; order Cupressales; family Cupressaceae; genus Sequoia; species Sequoia sempervirens. The sequence continues at coordinate 11,930 of VDFB02166390.1, read as the reverse complement.
ATAGCCACAAAGATGATTTGGAAGACTACTGGGCTAATTGCAGTGATGAGTATGAGGTTAGGAAGAAGAAGTTTTCCCGGCTTCCGGTAGATTCAGTCTGATTATATAATGTGAAGGCAGTTCTGGATCAGACTGAAGATGATAGGGATTTGGTTCAGGGCCATGCTTATGAGGCAGTAAAGGATAGACCAATTGAAAAAATAGATAGGCTGGAAGAAGAAAAAATAGAGCTAGGACAATTAATGAATCCAGTCATTAAGTATACAAAGTTGTGGCTGAAGCATAAGATATGGGAATTGGAGAATGAAGGTGTACAATGCACCTATGATCTGATGGGAGATTTAGACCCTTATTCTACTTCTGAGGAGTCAGCTGAATAGGATCCCAAGGGTAAAGGCAAGGCAAGCTCTCCTTTTAAAATCAAGATTAAAGATGTTCAAGTGGAGAAAGCTCAGGAAACAAAAAAGCAAAGAAAGCCTATTGCCAAGAAAAGGGGGCATACTTCAAAGGCTAAGAAGCCTGAAAAACAGGACGCTGAAAAGTAAGATCCTGGGGTTGGTGCTTCTGTGCCCAAAAGAAGAAGAATTGTAAGACTGTCACAAAAGGTAAGTTCCAGGGCTGGAGAAGAAGTTAACCCACCTGTGGTAAATGTGGAGAGCTCAGGAGAAAAGACACAAGTATATACAAGGAAATCAAGAACTCCTTCTCCTAAGGATAGTGTACCAAAGAAGGATCCTCCTCCAGTTACTTCTCATGCAGAACAACATGATGATGTCCCTTCTTCCCATGAAGCTCAAAAGGAACAAGGTGAATCTGAGAAAGCTGAGGATCACCAAGATATAGAAGGAGAAGAATTTCAAGAGGGTGAGCTCTATAATGCTGAGGCAAAAATAGAAAGGGTGATGCAGTCTCCCCTGGTTACATATGAAGATTCACCTATTAGAACTGAAGAAGTTGGACCTCCTCAAAGAGAAGAAGTATCAGTTAAGGTTCCATCACCTGTACACAGAGAAGAGCATATTGGAGAAAAAGAAGATAAGGTCGATGAGATTCCTAAGAAGTAGGATTTGAATGAGGATGCGCCCAAGGACCAATAGGAGGAAGTTGGACAGAGTAAAGCACAGTCAGAATCTACTGTCCTGGGTTGGTTGGAAAGGGAATTAAAGAGAAAATAGATTGTTGTGGATGACACCCCTCCCAATTGGGATGACTTGTTGGCAAACCTAGGAAATGGAAAAGGAAAGAAGAAAGCCAAGGTTATTTCCAAGATTGAAAGAGATGAGGCCAACAACAGAGTGGTCCACATTGCCACTCCTGCTCCAGATAAAAACAGGGATGATGCAATTAGAAAGGATTACAATATACAAACCATCAACCTAGGGCCTACTTCCATGGAGCAAGATATTGAAGATTACGAAGGCTCTAGTGCAATAATCTTGGGTGGGTTGAGGAAAGAAGTGAAGACTAAGCAAGAGCTAAAGAAGTAGAATGAGAAATTAAAGAAGTACTTGCAGGACTTGATGAAGCCCTTGCAATCTATTAGCTCCTCATCTTCTACTGCAAGCTTCCTGCCACAAGAGACCATAATTGAGCTAGAAAGAATGAAGGCCACTACTCTTGCCACAAAGAACTGGTTACAAGGGGTCCAAATTCAAGGAGATAATGCTATCAAATACATTCTTTCAACTAGAGGAGATGCAATGAGGGAATTAGATTGGTTGAAAGATGTATTAGCTCAAGATAAGGAAGATACAGATCTCATGTTGCAAAAGACCAAGACCATCATGGAATACACTGAAGATAAATTGGTGAGTGATGGAATTCTCCCTTCCTCTAGAGCTGCGGAACCTTGGGAATGGTTTGAAGCTTTGCAAATAAGGCAAAAGGTTTTGAAGAAGATATATAAATAGGGGAGGCAAATTGAGGATACCCTGACCAATATCTATGATAGATGCATTTCTTTCTTTGAGGTGATGACAGGAAGAAAGAGGTTTGCACCAAAGCATTTGAGCTTAGAACAGTTGAGGAATTGGTGGCGAGATGTATATTCTCCAATCAGTGAAGATCCAGCAACTGAACATCAGTTAGAAGATGCAGCCACCTATATTGCAGTTATTAATAGATATCAGTCCAGCAAGGTTGAATGGGATAAGTCGGTGGAACAGTTAAGGGAAAATATTAAATCTATTGAGAAGAGACTTAAGGTTTTACCTCTGCCACCTTTAGCTGACTTGGACACGGTACTTTTGATGGTGCATAATAGGATGGATCGAAATAAAGACAAAGGGGAAAGCAGTTAATGCAAGGCTACATCGAAATTTGTGCTTCCCTATTATTTTGCATGCATTGGTCTGAATTATATTGGAGATCCCAGGCCCACCTGGATGGAGTTCAAGCATTTAATGCATATTCTATTTTATTTTGAATTCTCCTTGGGCCGACTTGTTTTGTGGCCAATTATTATTGTAAACCCTAACTAGGCCGACATATCTTGGGGGGTTCTATTAATATGGCATTCTGCCTCATTTGTAAGAGCTAGACAGATAGTTAGAAAGATAAATAGTTTTGATATTGGAACCAATTGAGCAGTAGAGCAAGAGTTAGGAGTTAGTTCATTTTGAGCAAATGTTGTAACACAAAACACTGGAATTGTTGTAATTTCTGGGTGATTCAATGCAATTGAAGACATTGTGCTTTTGGTGAATTCTCTTGTGTTGATTTATCTTGCATGGTTCTTGTTGTTCCATTCTTTAAGATTGCTTGAAATTATTAGATGTATGTTAGATTTAGACTTAGACATGATTCAATGGTGTTTATGGTTTGATGCTTGAAGTGTTTGCAGCGATCCCCGGTCCATACTTTTTGCAGATAGTTGACTGTTAGTTGCTTTGCAAAGTTAGCCTGAACCATATATCTATTGTGCTTAGTTCAATTGTAAAGGTTTATTCATTTCAATTGCCTTAGGGTTATTTTGGATGAATGTTCATGATCTGAAAATCTTTAATACCTTAGAAGATTGCACTATTCTTGTAAGATTGTAGATTCATCTAGGTTAAGCAGGAATTAGTTTGTGAGGGATTGGTCCATTTCAAGTATTTCATCATTTGCATTGTTAATCTTAGGTATAGTTTTAATTTAGAAATCTCTCTGAAACCCCTATCTTCTGTTATTTCTTTTATCATTTCAGTTAGATTCAGGATTGAAGTATCATTACATTGCCAGATCTGATAAATTAAAAATTCAGTCTTTGCTTGTAGTAAGGTCCCTTTGTGATTACCAGCATTTTCACATTTATCACCGAGTTGTTTATGCATTATCAAGACCTGACATTAGAGACCTTGGGGTTATCTCTTGAGGCTTGCTAATAGAGATTTACCTTTCAAGAGAGATAGGATACTTGTATCTTGTCTAAGTTGTTGTTGTGCAGAAAACACCATCAACACACATGTTATTCACATGGCTTACCATTTACATGACAGGGGGTTAAAACCCTATTTTACATCGCCACTCAAGTCTTACCATGAACCTTGTGTAGAGCACATTTTATTCATCGATATACATAACCATGAAATCTATGCTTTGTGGGTTTTACCATTTTACACTGTTATGTTTTGTGTGTATCATGGGTTTCAAACCTCGTGATACATAGACTGGTGATATGAAACACATGTATTGCAAGGTTTATAACCTGTGATACATAACATAAACCCTCATTGTAAATCATATGCAAAGTCGAGCTTTTTTCCTGTTGTTGCATGAAATGTATTGGCTTACCAGTATGTTGGTCAGGGTTTAAACCCCAACCAACACCCATTCAACCTTTCACATGTAATGACAAAATTTTTTCCCACTTATACACTTGAAAACATGTATCTTGATGTAGTGGTGAAATTTTTTCTACCTATGCACTTATAAAATTTACCCCTATGTAGGGACAAAAAAAAATCACCCTTACATCAAACATATTTTACCAAGTGTAATAGTGTAAAAATTCGACGTCTTTGCACCCAAAAAGGAAATTCCATGTCATAGCACAATTTTTTCCCACCTATACACTTGGCAGTTTTACCATCATGCAATATCTAAAAAAAATTGCGTCATTACATCTAAAGTTTAATATCCCATGCAAATCCTTAAAAAAAATTTGCCTTTGCATCCAAGTTACCAATCCACTTACGTAAGCTCAAATTTTTAGTGCCATTGCATCTAAACCTCCAAAGCATACGTAGAAGCTCATTTTTTTCTCGCTAGTGCATAAAACCTTGTTTTTTCTCTGACACTAGAAAATCCAAACTTCTTGTTGCAATTTCCCTTGTATGCCATTTTAGACATTCGTGCTCAAATTCTTGAAATATTACGAGAATTTTACTCTCCACACAACTGATTCACAAATGTCTAACCCATCTCTGAGCAAAAAATCCATGAAGTACAAATACCAAGTGGTTTTTGCAATGACCTCGGTTACTTCAAACATTGATGAAATAAAGGACACAAAGATAGAATATGTGGACATGTCTGAATTTGTGGAGCGTACTAAAAAGTGACCATTGGATGAGGGTATGAGATATATTCTAGAAAGAAACATTTAGTTGGTAGCTTCATTTCCAGTAGCGAAACACAACCTAGAATTTATTCTTGCCGTGGCATCACATTACAACATGGATGATAGGAGTGTATGAGATTCTGATGGAAATGTGGTCATTTGACTCGATCCAAAATTCTTTGACAAGGTTTTTTAGTGTCCTAGCATTGATACATATGTAGATCTTACTATTGAGAATGCATAAGCTCATTTTGATAAGGATCCAAACTATTGAAAGAAGGAAATTAATACAAGATGGTTGAAGAACCCAAGACCAAACATCTCAAGATGGCCAAAGAGCTTTCTTCATAATGACTTTGTCGAGGAGGTTAATGACCTAATTACCCTTCTCAGTAGGGTAAAAGGATTGTGTACTCATAGTTGACCATGAAGAAGAGCATTCATCACTTCAGAAGATTCAATGATGCATTCTTTGCTACATATATGTGCATGTTCGATAGTGAACTAGAGAAGAAGAGAGTCTTAGATGAGGCATGGATAGTGGTTAACAGGTTTGGTTGTACATATTTGTAGTTTCCTACATTCACATACCTTCGAGTTGGTTGCTTTGTAGGATACCTAGACACATGATCCCAAGGTATCCAAGTGATAAGATCATTGTCATGGAACTTTGTAGACAAATCATGGTTGTCCACAACAAACAAGTAGAATTGGATAAGCCAAGGTTCAAATTCCCTCTCACCATAGGAAAGTATTCTATCCTTTCATCTCCTAAAGCCAAAGCTATGGAATCAAAAATGCAATGGGTCACGATGAAAACTTCCAAAAGGAGACCCAACTTTGACTACAAAAGAATGAAGGATAGAATCAAGAAGAATTATACCCATGTGTGCATAGTGGAAGATTTATGGGTAGACTACAAAATTGGAGAGGATATAAGGAATTTGGACTATTGTCGGTTTACCTTAGAACAAATTGTGAACCTCAACTTGGCAGTCATTCTAGAGGACATGGAGGATGAAGATGATATCTTGGATCCTACATATGAAATAAATAATATTATTGAAACCCCTCTTCCTTCTATTTAGTGGTCAAAGAAGCAAGTGGCTTCTATCAGAGAAAGATTCTAGCCCATCCTTGCCAATACTAATGTTTGGTTACAGGAACAGGATATAAGGTTGAATAATTTTAACACTGGATTCGAGGGAGAAGAAACTAAGGGGAATGTTGGGAAAAGAGCTAAAATCAAGACAAAGAATAAGGTAGATGTACCAACTACAATTAAAACTCCTAAATCGAAGATTAAATTCATAGTGAAAGGAGGTAAGAGCAAGAGAATCGAAGCCATCCACTGTCATAGAGGAAGCATTGGTTCAAGAGGAAGAATAAGATGAGGGAGGTAAAAATGAAGAAGTACAAGAATCTCCACATAGGGATGCTCCTGAGAATTCCCCTGTATCTTCTCCCATTATTGCTATTGTTCCTACTCCCACTCCTCCTGTTGTCTCAGTTGAACAACCTTTGCCTTTTTCCACTGTTACTCTTGCTACCACTGTTTCTATTGCCCCTACCCTTTCATTCTAATCATTACATTCATCCCCAACCTCAAGGTCTATTTTTTATAGTCCTAAGAATAGCTTTGAGAATGTTTTTGGCTCTCCATCTAGTTTTCCAAGTCTATCTTCTCCTTGTTTTGATGTGACTTCACATTCTGAGTTAGATAAGTTTGTGAATGAAACTATGTAAAACCTACCAAGTGTGGAAATTCATGAAGTAGTTTTAACTAACACTCCACCACTTGTTACTACTACTAGATTGTTAGTGCAACCACTCCTACTCAATTCATGACTGCAAGTCCAAAAGGAAGTTCTTCTCTTCTGCCTTGGCTAGCATCCCAAACACCTAAAATAAAGAAGCAAGTCGTCTACCCAGATGACTTTGAATTTGGTTACTTGGTGGTAGTAAAGACAAAATCTGCCAAGAAACCAAAGACTCTTTCAAGGGTGCTAGTAGATAAGGTTGGTTACAAATATACAAAAGTTGTACAACCTCATCCAAGTAAATTTGTCAAACACATTGATATTTCAAAATATTCATTCACAAGGGTTGAGCTCGACAAGAGGACTCATGAATCTTCAAAAGAAGATGTGCAGTCGGCATTGGCATTTCTCATTGAGAAGTATGATCAAGAGAAGAAGATCAAGGATCAATATAAAGCTAAAGTTGAACAATTGACTTTAGTGCTTTAGAAGATTACTCGATATTTAGAGTCTATTGAACCTATGGCCACAAGTTTTGAGGATCCTATGCTTCATAAATATGAGAAGACGCATTCACGAGGTAGTGCAGTTTAGGAATTTCTTGACAGAATGTTGGTACACAGAACACAACTCTTGAAAACATCTTTGGAGAGAATTGGAAATATGGAAAGTGTAAGATCAGAACTAGGTAAAACCATTGATACACTTTCTCAAGATCAACATGAAATGGAAAAAAGTCTAGAGGCTTGGACAAAAATGAAAGAACTCAAGCTCAATGTGCTAGTAGAGATTGGGATAATTCCCAATAGAGAAATGCTCATTAATGTAAAGTCAACAATGAAACATAAAATAAGTGTCATCAGGGATCTGATTAGTGATTTACAGGAGGCTCGAGAAGTCAATGAAGATAATGGTTCACACCTTGTCACCATAATCAAAGAGCTATCATGCCAACTATTTGATGATAACTAGAAAATCCTCCCCATCGACACAGTTATCCAAGAATTTAGATCAATGATGCATAAGGAATTTGAAGATGAAGCTTTTCTCAATAGCTTCAATTGAAAAATTGATGGACATTCAGCTCACATTGGATAACCTAAAAGTAGTTTTAGAAAGGCACCATAAAGCTTGTGTCACCCTTAAGGACTCAATCACATGAGTTTTTTCCATCTCCAAACATACCTTAGGTCCAAATGAATTAGAAGTTCAAGTGGCCTTGAAGAAATACAAAGACTTCTTGGAGAAGGATGGTGAAGAATAGATGGACATGCCTTGCCACACGATTTATTTTCATAATTTTGCTTTATGTAATTAGTTGATGATATTTTACATGTCTCTTATACATATACAATTACATGTAAAAACAACACATGTACTAAATCAAATCAGGTTGCATTGTTGAATAAGTCAAAATTAGTTTAGCTTTTCTTAGATTAGCTCTCAACTCTCCTCTATATATATGAGGGAGTTTCTTTGTATTAAGGACCTTTTATCTTTTGAAGTGAAGTGCTGCCCATTTGAAAAACATATTGAGACTTTGTGTTTAATGTGCATATCAAATATCAATCAATAGAAGAGGAAAATTTTGCATCCAACCTTTGTTTTGGATCTCATTGGTTATGTGTAAGATTGTTCTTGTTAGAATCCAAGATCACCTGCATGCAATAACCTATCACATGCAAGACATGCAAAACCAAAGAATATGTTTTGTAAACCTCAAAGTAAAAATGCATTAAAGAGAATCGATTGTTACAAAGAGATCAATCCTTATGAAGGAGATCAAGAAACCCTAAAAGGGAAACACACTATTAAATAAGTTTAGCTTAAGTAACTAAAGGAATAGTGACTTAATTAAATTCAATATGATATAATTAATTAAGCATAATAACTTATTACTCTAACACCCCCCCTTAAGATGAACTTAGGAAGAAGCTAAAACACTAGAATAAGATGCATGAAAGCAAAGATGGGTCCTGGCAACTAGGCCTAATTAGGTACCCATTTACAAATGCAAAAAAGAGGTAGAGAAGGAAAAATCGAGTGGGAAAAAACCCCCCTACAATGAGATGACATGTTGCAAAGAAGCACTATAAGAACTCTATAGAGTAACACTGGAACTTGATTTTGGCAAGCAAGGAAAGATTCTTCTGTTTACTACGGAAACCAGATGAGAGTCACTAATTGACTCAAGGAATCATGATAAAGCAACAGCAGACCCGATGCCATGGAACACTCGAAAACTCCAAACGGGAACAACCCTGGAATCTATGAAGTAGCAAGCAATTATTGAAAGATGTATTACTAAAAAGGAAGTGCAAAGATGCAAGATGCACACTCCCAACTGCCAAAACATCCAAGTAATCTCCAAACAACCCATCGAGCCAAATCTGGACTAAGCGATCAACTTGGGATAGATATAGAAAAAGTGCATGGACAGCAACATAGAACTCCTCAATACCTTTCCAATGCCGCAAAGATAGAAAAAATTGGAAATCGTGGCAAAAAGTTATGAGCTTGGAAGCATAAAATAAACATCTAACTTCAAACAGAAATAAATGCAATAAAAAAATAAAATACTAGAAAATAAATAGTACCACTAGAAAGTTCTCGGAACCAGCTTTCCGGCGATATCTCGTTTGCCTAATTTCGATACAGTATGCCCAAGTTATGACCAAAAGAAAAAAAACTGCTCCTTTAGGAAAAATTAGGGCTAGGAGAGGCAAAGAGGGGCCAGCCGTACGGATGATGTCATGCTGACATCAACAAAAGGCGAGCTTAAATTTGACGGCCATTTGGCCATTGGGGCAAAAGATCGCCCCCCATGCCAGAAATTTTTCAGCCTGCCAATATATTCCTCTGATGTTAGAATATTCTCTGATAGCCGTCTGGAATATGCTCCATCGGTGGTCGGAATATTCGTTGAGGCCGGGCACCTGGTTTCGGGGCTCTTGGTCATGCATATGACCAGGGCTTGGCTGGAGAGAGCCCGCGGGGGATGTGCTGAGGGCGTGGTCCTCCATAGGACCTGGTAGGGCTGAAACCCTGTTGTGAGGAAATGGCGTTTACGCCAGGTAGGATGGAAGTGATGGCCCTCTGATGGCTGCTCGGTGGTCGGTGGGTGGCGGTCGAGTTTTACACTGGGAGCAGTGGCGCTATTTTCAAAAATGCGTGTTTTTTTATTTTTTTTGAAAAACATGCCTCAGTCTGTGTGCTAGGGAGGCCGTACGGCCCCCAGACAAAATTTTTTTGCCTCCCGGATCAACTGCACCAAAATCGACGAAACGACAGGTGTTCTTAGGGTTTTTGGCCACTGTAAACGTGATGGCGGTGTCTGTTTGAGCCCAAAGTGTCCCAAAAATTGTGCCCCAAATTTTGCAGCAGATGCGTAAGAGCCATTGAAACTCAGCTGAAGAGCTTCATATCTTGAGGATCACTTGAGAATAGAAGCTGGTACAAGAGGTCTAGAGCTCTGATACCATGTTAGAATCCAAAATCACCTACATGCAATAACCTATCACATGCAAAAGACATGCAGAACCAAGGAAGATGTTCTGTAAACCTCAAAGTAAAAATGCATTAAAGAGAATCGATTGTTACAAAGAGATCAATCCTTATGAAGGAGATCAAGAAACCCTAAAAGGGAAACCCTAAATGAAACCCTAGTGTGCACACTTAATAATTAATCAATTATTAATGTGCCTAAGTTTAGCTTAAGTAACTAAAGGAATAAGTGACTTAATTAATTAATCAATATGATATTATTAATTAAGCATAATAACTTATTACTCTAATAGTTCTTACGTCCTTCTTACTACATTTTCTTACGATTGATTGATTAAGTGGTGCCATATCTTATATTTGAAAGGGAATCCAAATCTGATCTTTGATAGTCTTTGTGGTACAATGTTAAATTTGGAGTTTATGCTCTAGTGTGTGAACTTTGCTAACAATTCAGAGACTTTGGGCTGCAGGTTATTTTCTATGTTTTGTGGATCTTTTGGTAGCGTATGTTGAAGTCTTTGAGCTACAACGTTCTTCACTTTTTATCTTTAAGAATCATCATTGGAAACGACAAAATTCTCTGAGCTTTTGTGGGTTTTCTAGTTACAAAACTCACTAGTATCTCTTTGATTGCTCTTACATTTAATCAAGTTAGATATTGGTTATTGCTACTCATAAAATTACTTTGAAGTGAATTACATATCATAATAGTATTGTTGTAAGAAGAAAACATCTTTTCTAAAAATAAGAGAAAAGGATGCATGTAACACCCATGAATAAATTTAGTGTGCATAATCTAGGTTAGTTACTTGTAGTTTTAGTGAGCAGTAAGAAGGGAGCCTCCCCTTTCTGAGAGGAGAGATTAAAATCTCATCTCAGCTATGGTTGAATCACCATTTTGTAATTAATCAGGTGATTACAAAATATTCACCCAATAAGACAAATGAAAAAATAGATAAATAGACTAAAAAAATTCTAAACAAAAATATTTTAGCATTACATATTGATCTCCTTGTTTTAATTAAAAAAAGTTATTTTGAATATATACATAAAAATTTATGTGCTATAGAATAAAGCTATGTCTAAATTATAATAAATCTCACATCAAAATTTAATAATAAATAAAATTTGCAACTATTAATTTTAATATATTTAATTTTTTATTATATTTATTTTCTATTTTTTTAGTGAACATAGGTTTTCACTAAACATCAAGGTCTCTAATATACACACATGAAAAAATAGAAAAATAGGAAAAAAAATTCTAAACAAAAATATTTTGGCATTGTGTATTTACGTCTTTGTTTTAATTAAAAAAAGTTAATTTGGATATATGCATGCACCATAGAATAAAGTTATGTCTAAATTATAATAAATCTCACATTAAAAACTAATAATAAATAAATATGCAACAAAAAAGTGTTAAAAATATATATATGCACTAGATATGGGTGTTGCTAATATATGTTTAAGAATTTATAATTTTATTTTTGTTGTAAAAAAAGATGTATTATGAAATAATTGTTACTTTTTAAAAATTATTAAGTATAAAAAATAAGTTATTAAAATTTATAATTTTTTTATAATTATATGCATGTATGTATGTATGAATATATATGTATATTTGTATGTATGTATGTATGTATGTATGTATGTATCTATCTATCTATGTATCTATGTGTGTGTGTGCACATATATATGTATGTATGCATTTATATGTATGTATGTATGTATGTATGTATGTATGTATGTATGTATATGCATGTATGCATATATATGTATGTATGTATAATCTACACACAAAATCTTAATTTCACATCAAGGTAAAAGAAAGATAATGAGTCCACTTTTAGTCGAAGTAATATGGGTGGAAAAAACCTATAGGAATGAGATCTCGAACCTAAATTCCCACTTGTATGGAATGGGTATGCATTTTGATTTTAAAATGGATAATGCATTTTAAATAAAAACACTTACCCATTTTAAAACAGACGCACATTTTAAAATGAAATGAGTACCATTTCTATTTACATCACATACTCGTTCCTTTTTAGAATGGGTATGTGCTTTGAAGCAAGTATGTGTTCTATAAAATTTGAAATTTAAAATCCATGATTTTGTTT